>PVJH01008089.1:0-87841 GCA_004026705.1 Nesogale talazaci | reverse complement strand
GTATAACTTTATTTATAAGGTGGAATTCAGATCATCATAGTGGGAGGGAGGAAGCATTTTAGAACTAGAGGAAAGATGCATGTTTTATCACTGCTACACTCTATCCTGACTGGCTTGTCTCCTCCCCACCACCCTTCTGGTAAGGGGATGTCACTTCCCTTGCAGATGGATCTTGAGTCCCCAATCTGTACTTTCCCTCATTTATAATGCTATAATTTTTAGTTCTTTGATGCCTCATCCTGATCCCTTTGATGCCTCGTGGTCCCACAGGCTGGTGTGCTTCTCCTATGTGGACTTTGTTGCTTCTGAGCTAGATGGCTGTTTGTTTACCTTCCAGACTTTAAGAACCTGGACACTATATCTTTTGATAGCCAGACAAATCTTAAATGCGAACATTAACTCAATTTTTTTCACAACTTTAGAGGACAAATTGAACCAAGGTCTATAATTGTGCAAGCTTCTGCTTTACATGATATTTCTATCACTTTCTATTTTTGTGACTTTACGTTTTTTATTTAAAAGGTCTCTTTCATCATCTGAAAATAAAAATAATAAGCAATCTCTAAAAGATGATTTTTCAGAGATTTGTTTCTGCATGGGACACCTACATCATCTGTCATGCAGCAGGCACCCAATAAATATTATTTGACACATCTCTCTTCCTATTTTCTTCTTTACCTCCCCCACTTTTTTCTTTCTTTTTTGTGTTAACATAAGCCAATATTTCTGTAAAATATTTCCAACTCACAAAACCTAAAATTAGGGCCTAGCTCCTTCATTCAACGTGCTTCTTCTCTATTCTCTTTTGTTTTGTTTTTTCCTTTTCAATATCTTATCTTCTCATTGTGAGATCTTTTTGTGTTCACACAAAATTTTGTCACACATTCTTGTTTATTTTTACTTAATTGATGTGTAGCATAAATTATGAAAAACATTTGTATTAAGCACAAATATTGATGGATTCTGAAAGACATATACATTTATTGTCAGTCAAATCTCCAAAAATATTGAGACCATTTCTAGCACAGCCTAGCATGCATTTTCATAGTCAATCTTTCTGATATCAGAGATATATGTGTGCTATAACCTGTTCTTGATTATCATATAAATAGAATCAAAGTAGTATATATATATTTTTGTGACTGCTTTCACTTGGGATGATATTCTTGGGATTGCTAAGTTATTTCACATGTCAACGATTGCAGCTCTTTATTGCTGATTGTATTCTATTGTATGAATACACCACAATTTGCTTATCTAGTCTCTTTTTGGGATGGAAATTTGAGTTCTTCTCAGTTAGATAGATATGATTAAATATCTATCTAACATCCACATATAATCTCTGGACACATATTTTATAAGTTCTAGATAAATATTTTGGAATGGAATCCTTGGATAATAAGGTATATGTATACACAATTTAACAAGAAACTGATAGTTCCTAGGTGGTTGCATGTCATAACACTCCTCTAGCAATATCCTTGCTATCACTGGCTTTTGTTCTTCTTAACATTTTAATATTCTAATGGTGAGAGCGGCTGTCTCCTGCTGAATCATTATTCTTGATGAATAATGATGTAGATTCCTAAGTGTATCATATCAACTCCTTTATTGTGGATGTCTATGTATGTACAGTGTTTGTTCAGCTGTTTATTCAGTGTTTACCTATTGTTTATGTTTTTTTAATCAAAATAAAATATTATAATAAAAGGTGCATTGTTCTAGATTAATAAAACCAAGAAAGTAGAACACTCTAAGCCTATCTGTCACTGAAATAATTTTAAAAACCTTCAAGTGGGCTGAGCCCCGATGGCGTAGTGGTTGTGCGCGGGAGTGTGACCCAGTGGGATGGAGGCTCGAGTCCAGCTCCACAGAGCAAAGGCTGGGCCTCCTAATCCCACCACCTGAGGGCATAATGCCAAAAAAAAACATTCAAGCTTTGAGTTGCAATACTGAAAGATTCTATAGGCAAATTATTGAAAAATGAAGGAGGCATCAAGAGAAAATGGAAAGATACAGAGAGTAACTATTCCAAAAAGAAATTGTTAACACTCAATCATTTTAGAAGGAAACATAAGAGGAAGAACCAAGTATGCTTCTGGAAAAAGTTCAATCTGCATTGAAAGCATTAGCCAAGACCAAAAATTGATTGTATAACAACTGATATGTTCCAAGTTAATAAAGTACTGTGAGGACCTATTTATCTAAGTCAGCAAATTTAGATGACATCTACTTTGTGAACTATCTAGACTAAATGCTTATCTGTACCCTTTGCAAACAAAGGTAACACACATAATGCTCATGTACATACACATAATTATCACTAATATAACATCCAAGTAAATTTTTATTCCTGAAGATTATCCAACCATGATCATAGAAGTACATCAGCAAGGACCTTCCAGAGATTTTGGCCTGATTGAGAAGACTATGTGGAACAAGTGATATTATTGCTGATGTATGATGGATCTTGACTTAAAGCAGAAAATAACAGAAACAGATTCACGAGGGTTTCATTGATTATGCAAAGTCATTCAACTGTGTGAATCATAACAAACTGTGGATAGCCTTGAGAAGAATGGGTATTGCAGATCATGTCACTGTGTTTCTGCACAACTTATACACAATCAAGAAACACTTATCTGAACAGAACAAAGGAGTACTGAGTGAGTTTAAATCAGGAAAGGTGTGTCAGGATTAAAACCTCTCATCACACTTATTCAGTCTGTATGTTCAGTAAATAAAAAGAGAAGTTGGAGTATATGAAGAAGAATATGGCATCAGGATTGGAGAAAGACTCTTTATCTGAGATATGCAGATGACATAACCTTGCTTACAGTAAGTGAAAAGAACTTGAAGTAATTGCTGATGAAGATCAAGGATTGCAGTTTTCGGTATGGATTAAAACTAAATGCAGATAAAATAAAAATTCTTAAAACTGGACCAACAGACAACAGCATGATCAATGGAGAAAATATTAAAATTTAAGGATTTTGTCTTGCTTGGATCCACAATCAATGTTCATGGAAGCTGCCGTCAAGAGTAAAATATTTCAATAGGTAAATTTGTGCACAAGTCTTCTTTAGAATATTAAAAACGAGAGAGTGGAACACATTCTAGCTCACTAAGCCCTGAGGATGACATTTCTGCTCAGAGCTGCCAGTGAACAGAGAGAACCATAGGGCCAGCCCCACCATAAGACAGGATGTCCCTTATTGAACCATAGTGCTACAGGTGACAACACTGGAGACACAGTGTGGGAAGTGAAGTATACCTGATCTGGCCCTACCCCATGGGGCCAAAACACTAAGGATGGGCAACAGAGCAGCAAGGGGAGTGAAGCGATGAGATCCCTGGGAAATACCAAAAATAGACTTTGAGGCTAAGGTGTGGCACCCCATCAGACTCAATGAGAAAACACTCATACAAGTATTTTTTTTTAATTTATACTAATAAACAAGCAAAATCTTTATATGCTTTTCTACTTTTCTTATTGTTGCTGTTTTGTTTTTTATTTTCTTTTGTTATTTTGTTTTGCTCTTTCTTGTTTTTGTACTTATTATTTTCCCTACATGTCTGTCTAGATAAAGTAGGCAGGATAAACAATCCAGAGGAGAAAAGACTGATAGTTGGGGGTAAGAGGATGGGGGTGCAGAATGGGGAATGTCAAAAAATCCAGGGACAAGGGAACACAAGCGATCTAAAAGTGATGGTCTGGTGGGGCTTGATCAAGGGCAATGAGAGCTGAGAGAAATTCTGGAAATCCAAATGAAGGCAGAACATGATAGCAGGACAAGAGGAAAATAAAATGAAATAGAAGAAAGAACGAGAAGGCAAAGGGCATTTATAGAGGTCTAAATACAGCCATGAACATATATAACTATACTTATATTTAATGATAGGGAACTATATATATGTGCATATAGTGTTATGTTAAGTATTAAGGCAGCAGACAGGCATTGGGCCTCTACACAAGTACTCCCTCAACACAAAAATAATTCGTTCTAATAACTCAGCATTTTGTGATGCTCACCTTCCCAAACACAATCACTGAAGACAACATGGGTGCATAAGAAAAAAAGTGAAAAAATCTGATGGAGACTGGTTATCAAAAGATGTAGCTTCTTGGGTCTTAAAGGCTTGACAATAAGCAAGTGACCATCTACCTCAGAAGCAACAAAGCCCACATGGAAGAAGCACATCAATCTATCTCAGAAGAAATATAGTCAGAATGCTCTTTAGAAGCAAAAATAAATGGTAAGAATTTATCTCATATATTTGGGACATTATCAGGATAGACCAGTCCCTGGGATAGGTCATCAATGCTTGGTCTAGTAGATGAGCAGAGAAAACAAGAACCTGCATAAGATGAATTGACATAATGCCTACAATATGAGTTCAAACATAATAGCAATTCCGAAAATGATGCAGTATTGATAGCTCTTTTTTTCTTTAGTACGTTGGATCACTATGACTCAAAAGTCAGTGCATGAGGACTTCAAAGACTATAGATAGAAGAGCTCTAGCCAATAATTCCACATCATTGCAGTGGTATATTCAAAACTATTTGCCAGTAACATTCTTAAACGCTATAAAACTTTCTTGGAGACTTCCAGGAAGATGGTCACAGATGCTTACCAGGGGAACTCGGCAGGAGATCGGTTCAGGGAAAGTGGCTGAGAGAGAAATTCAGCATTGCTGGATCACTGAAGAAGCATCATAAAGAGAAGGAGGGACAGATTCGCAGGGTTTTGAGTGGCTAGGGGCTTTTGGCTTTTCACAGTGAAGTCTGGCGGAAGTTTATCTCCAGCCGCCACTGTCTGCCACTGTCCCTGCCGGAGCCGTTGCTGGGACAATTGGAGACAGCTCAGAGGCATTGTCTCCTCAGTACCACAGCTTGCCGCTGGAGAGGGACCAAGATTGAACCCTTGAAGCTCCATGCTCAGGGATCAGGACTTGGTTGTGGGGTTGCTTTGGGTTCCCTCTCTTCTCTTTGTACCCCCTACCCTCACCCCCACCACTGCAGTTTTGGCAGGCTTGGTTTCTTGGTGTTAACTCCTGGTCTTTTCTAGTTTGGTTCACAGGCCAGACCACTTCCCTTAACCCAGTGTAATTATGCCTGCTAAACCCAGCAGGGAGAGCACTACGCTGTGCAATATAGCCTCGACTGGAGCAGTCCACCCACCCTCCACCCGGGTGTTTTATTGTTTGTTTTGTTTTGGGGCAGCATTGCCCCCTGGAAGGAGTAAAAGGCCCAGCCTTGCTCCTGGAGAGCTGCTGTTGGATTTGAACTGCCAACCCTGTGGGCCACAGTCCCGCACCCAACCACTAGGCCACCAGAGCTCAGCCCCACCCCGATATTTTTCCAAGCAATTTCTTACAGGGGAATCCTAGGCTGTGTAGTTGGGAGAGTTCTCACAAGTCCTCTAGGGTGTCCATCTGACTGAGGAATCTTCCTCCCACCTGACCTGTGTCTTGCATGGTCCATGGTGGTTCCAAAGGTGCTGTCCTGAGTTTCCAGCATCTACGGGAACCACTGCCCAGCCTCTGCAGCGATTTGCCTGATTGGGTAGATCCACCCACTATTCACAGTGCTCTAGTCAGGAGTGGTAGGCAAGCAGCCTTCCATGGCACTCCCCTTATGGTGGACAACCCCATGCACCAACTGCAGTGCCACAATCTGCCATGAACTGCACCATCCTGGCTCCTGGTAAGACCTTGCAGTGCAGCACCAACCTTGTAGGTCCACAACAATCCAACCAGTGGTCCCTGAGAGCATCACCCAACTTTCCCTCCAGATAACAGAACACTGGTTCCTAGGGAAAGAGTGAAGTTACAAGAGGATAATGTGTTAGGCTAATCCCATAGCAAAATTAGTCACAGAAAGTTGGAAGACACATTCCTATAAGTTTCCCAGAGAAAGCCAGGACTCTTCAAGTCCCTAGAAAATGGCACCCAGTTCCTCAGAAACAACGCAATGAAAACAGCTATCATCCCCAACAAGCTCAATGAAAAAACAAACAAACAGGAGAAACAGCAACAGCAGATGTCCTGAACCTAATGACATGCGTAAAGGAGCACACATTGATTGATATGCCACAGAAAGAGATTTTCAGAATGATGTGTGGAGTCATACAGGATATGAGGAAAACAATACAGAAAAAAGATGAAATTATAGATGAGATAAAGTCCATACACCAAAGGGAACTACAACAGTTAGGGACGAGATAACAAAAAAAAAACCAACAGCAGATTCACAGGCATCACCAATCAACAGGAGGAAGCTGAAATTTGCATCAGTTACCTAGAAGATCGCCAAGCAGTAGTTAAAATATGTGAACAAAAATCTAATATGATTATCAGAGAAACTAAAGAAGATGTAAGAACTATATCAGATGCTATAAAGAGGAATAACATCAGAATTATTGGTCTACTGGAGGAAGATACAACAAAGAAGACATCTGCAATGATAGAGAATTTTTAGAAGAAGACTTCCCAAGCTTAATAAATGAAAACCAAACAACCATTCAGGAGGCTGAAAGAATAGCAGCTACACTGAATCCCAAGAAGTCACCAAGATACATAATAGTTAAACTATCCAACTTGGAGGAAAAGGAGAAAATCATACAACAACTAGGGGGAAAAAAAGCAATCATATATAAAGGTTCTCAAATAAGAATGTATTCAGACCTATCAGCAAACACAAACACTATGAAGAAGAGAGAATGGAGTAATATATTACAAAAAAATGAAGAAAAATAACACAAATCCAAGAATACGCTACCCAGCCAAATTATTATCAAGATATATGGAAAAGTAAGAGATTTCCCAGATATGGAAAAATTCAAAGAATGCGTTAGAAGAAACCCAGCCCTACAAAAAAAAATCAATGCTGACCCAGTATGGGCAGAAGAATAGCACCCATCAAGTATACATAAGAGGCAGTCACATAGAGCAACTTCAACCAGAAGGCAAGAAAGAGAAAGCAGCCCTGAAAATAGGAATGGCTTAAGGGTAGAAATAAGTCAAGAATGATCAACCCTCACACACACATGCACAACACACTGGAAAGAAAAGGAGATAGGGAAACACCCAACACAAAAAGTATAAGGTGTCATCATATATTCCATAGCCAAAGATAATAACCCTAAATGTCAATGGACTGAACTCAGGAATTAAAAAACTGAGAATCATTGAGGCTCATAGACTGGCTTTGAATACACAAGCCATCAATCTGCTGCCTATGAGAGACACATCTCAAAAAATAGGCTGAAAATCAAAGGCTGGATAAAGTCATACCAAACAAACAATAATTCAAAAAAAGCAGGGGTAGCAACCATAATCTTGTATAAAATTGACTTCAAAATGCAAACCATAAAAAGAGATAAGAAAGGACACTATATAATGCTCAAGTGAAAGGTAGACAATGAACAAATAAGCATTTTAAACATATACTCTCCAAATGAAAGACCCACTGAATGTGTAAATCAAACACTCTAAAAGATGAAAAAAGAAGTCACAGCCTCAACAAGTATAGTGGGTGACTATAATACACCACTCTCTTAGGAAGACAGATAACAGGGGAAAATACTCAGTGAGGAAGCTAGAGATCTGGACACTACAATTAGACAATTTGACTTGATAACTCTCTACAGAGCTTTTCATGCAAATACAAAAAAAAAAAGCACATTCTTTTCAAGCCCACATGGCACATATTTGAAGATAGACAACGTGCTGGGGCATAAGACAAATCTACATAAATTTAAGCACATTCATATTATTCAGACCTCTCTTTCAGATCACTGTGCCATAATGTTGGAAATCAACAGAAGGAAGATGAAGAAAACCAGAGTAAATAATTGGAGGATGAATAACGCTCTGTGGCAGAAGGAGTGTGTACTGGCCCAGATCAGAGATGAAATTAGGAAATTTCTTGAAACCAAAGAGAATGAAAATATGACATACCAAAACTTATGGGACACAGCCAACGCACTTATCAGAGGAAGTTTCATAGAAATGCATGCATACCTGGAAAATGAGGAGCATCTCATAACTGATATGATGGCACAGAATTTATAAAAACAGAGCAGAGTCAACAGGACAATCCCACTAATAGCAAAAGAAAAGAAATAATAAAAAGCAGTACTGAGATTCAGGAGAGGGAAAATAAGAAATAAAAAAACAATAGAAAAAGTAATGCTGCCAAAAGTTACCAACCCCCTGGCAGACTTAACCAAAGGAGGAAAAAATTTCAATAGCAAGAATGAGGGATGAAAGAGGGGACATCACAACTGAACCTAATGAAATCAAAGGGGCAATCACAGAGTACTACAAAGGACTGCACTCCGATGAATTCAAAAACTTGGAAGACATGGACAAATTCTGGGAAAAACAGTCCCTCCCTAAACTATCTCCAATGGACATCAAGAATCTGACAGGCTGATAGCAATAGAAGAAATACACAAGATTATCAAGGGATTACCAACAAAAAAAATCAGATGTCTTTACAGGATAATTCTATTAAGCATTCAGGAATGAACTGAAACCAATCCTACACAAACTCTTCCAAAACATAGAAAAAGATGGCAAACTCATGGACTTCTTCTACGAAACTAGTTTCACACTGATACCGAAACCAGGCCAGGATCCCACAAGACTTGAGAACTACAGACCAGTATTCCTAATGAACATTTATGCAAAAATCCTTAATAAAATACTGGCCAATATAATACAAAAGTTTATTAGAATATTAATTCACCATGAATAAGTGGGGTTCATATCCAGGATGCAAGGATGGTCAACATATGAAAGACCATTAGTATCACTGGCCACATTGACATGAAAAACTATTTAAGAACCACATGATAATATCAATAAATGCAGGAAAAGCATTCAGCAACATCTAACATCAATTCCTGTTTAAGACACTAGAGAAGGTAGGAAGAGAAGGAAGAATCTTCAATACAAACTATATATGAAAAAACCCACAGCCAACGTGATAGGCACCATGATAGTCAATGGAGAAAAGATGAACACAATTAGCTGTTTCATTTTTATTGTTAGTTTAGATATATAAAATTTTTTAATTAAATTTGGCATATAGTGTGAAATCAGTGTCACACTTTATAATTTGATGTTTATTCTATATCATTTCTTGAAGAGACCTTTTTTGCTTGCTTACATTTTGGGCATAGCTTTTGAAAATTAATTGATGTATTTTGTTATTTTGTGTATATTTTGTTCTACTCTCTTTCCTTGACTTATTCCTATCCTTAAATCACTCTCACACTTTCTCTTTACTGTAAATTTATCCACCAGTTGTCAAATTCTGATGCAAGGCAACATAATGAATGTCAGAAAAAAGATAAATTTCACAGATTAAAAAAATAATTTTATTGGCATATATTTAACATATCATACAATTTAATCATTCAATCATTTTAAAAGATTTATGCAATCACCATCACAGTCAATTTTTTGAATATTTTCTTTAACATTCATTATTGTTAGCTTAACTTTCCTCCCTATCCTTCCCTTCTATGCCCTTAGTCACTTACCAATCCAGTTGCTGTCTGTTTTGAATTCAAGGTCTAGATCCATTAATCTTGGATTTTTCTATACTGAAACTCATACAAAATATAAATTGGAAGCAAACAAAAAATAAACCAAACCAGTAAGAATTACTGGACAAACATAGAAAAACCTGAATCAAAAAGAAAGTAGAGACTATTAAAAACTGAAACCACTTTAAAATAACTCAAAAAGGAAATTAAAAGAGAAGGTATGATACTTTAAACTAACTACATGTACCACTATCATCTTTACAATATTCTCTGTCTGATAGCTTATTCCTGTCCCTGGACCATGTTCAAAGGAAAATCACTGGAGGTTTTATCACTGGGTCTCCTGAAAATTGATTTGGGGCTTATACTGTCATCCATAGCTTTCTTCAAATTGAGTGTTCAGGATTTAAGCTTGAATACCACTCCATGATGTTGGATTTTATTTTTTTATAATCCATGGATCACACAGGCTGGTGTATGTCTTTTATGTGGACTTAAATGACACCTCATTTAGGTGGCTGCTTATTCTCAGACAAGATTTTAAGAAAATATCCCATTTACTGTTCTTTCTGATAGCCAGGTACCATCTGATATCTTCACTACACTTTTTAGTTGACTGACATTTTGCTAGTAGATTTCCATATCTTCTTTATGAGAGACTTCCTAATCTTTCAGTTAACAGATGTGTGTGCTATCACTTAACACATGAAGTTTGTGTCACTTAATGAAGTATAAGCTCTTAAACTTGGACTTGTTCAAGTTATCTTGACTACTAAGCTGCTTGCATTTTCATAAGGTTTCTACATAAAGAACTATTTCTTCCTATTTTATAAAGCTAGATTTTTATTGACTATGCAACAAATCTATAGATCAAGTAGAAATAGTTCATATCACCAAAATAAAATAGTCTGACCATTCATCATGGAGTTTTCTTTCATTTATGTAAGTCTACTGAAACTTCTTGGTAATGCTTTCTAATTTTAAGTATAAAGTTCTCTTATAAAATTTTATTTTAGAATTTCTAATTATATTAAAGAAAATGAGCCTCAACAATGTTATTCACTCTGCAAATTTAATTTACACTTTCTGAAAAATGGAAAACACATAATAAAGATGGATCTAGCAAAAGGTTTGAATAATTATGTAATCTGTAATCAGTCTATAAAAGAAAGATATGCAAATTTAATAAAGCAATACACTCTGCTGGTTCCAATTTAATAATTGACAATTAATAGCTAATTATTTAATATGGCTCTTTTAGCCATAGTCCTCTATTCTCTACTTTGCTATTTGAATTCCAGCCTCTGCACCTGTGGTTGCAATCCCATTTTGGAGTGACTTGCATGCTATGCTCATGGGGCAACATTAAGGAGGATATCTTTTGAATCTCCAATTTATTAGAGAATATGCCTGCAATCACCATTCTTTTTCCTCTTGGGAATATGGCACCCAAATATTTGTCCTCTTTGATATTCTGTGACAAAAGAGCTAATTTTAAGATAATTTTAATAGGCAAACTTCCAGCTGCGTGCTTAATTGTGGTTCTCTTCCCCTTTTATGTCCTTTAGAAAATCTGCACTAAGATCATGTGTTATATTTCTATTATCACAGCTCATTTCTTTTCGTAAACCTTGAATCATGAAGGATAAAACAAAGATTGCTGTTCTGATTTGTTAGAGCATTGGTGTGGGTGGGTGTGGTCCTGAGAAGCTCCACATAATTTGGCTGAGAATTCCAGACGCTGTAGCTGTTGTTTTGGGATGTCATTGAGTAGGGTCTGACCCACAGCTCCCTTACCTACAACAGAACAAACATTGTGTTGTCCTGTGCCATCCTAACAATTGTTCCTATTCCTGTGCCCTTTGATACAGACACAGTGTCAGTCCACCTCATGGAGGGCCTTCCTCTTTTTTGCTGCCCCTCTCCTTTACCAAACACGATTTGCTCCTCTAAGGCCTGGTCTCTCCTGACATGTGGAAAGTATGTAAAAGGAAGTCTCGCCATCCTTCACTCTAAGGAGCCCTCTGGCCTTCTTCCAAGATGTTACTTATTGGTCCAGTTTGTGCATCTGGGTCTGCCTTACATGGGCTTGTGATCCATACTGAAGGAAGGCTGCAGTCCTTGATCTTCGTCCTTAAGTACTTCAAGTCCTTCTGGCTTTCAGAAAGCAAGGTTGGGGCATCTACATATGGCAGGGCATTAACATGCCTTCCTCCAATCCTGATGTCACATATTTCATATAATCCAGCCTCTATGATATTTTTTTTCAGCAAGCATATTGAATACATATGGTGAAAAGATACAACCCAAACACTTACCTTTCTTGATTGTATCATCTTCTGTTAACAAATGTACTGATTTTAAAGCTTGTTGTATTCACACAACTACCTTTTGATAAGTATATACATTGCTCATGAGCATGATAAAATGCTTGGAATTCCTATTCTTCTCAGGGCTATACATAATTTGTTATGCTCCACAGAGTCAAATGCCTTATCATAGTCAATTGAACACAAGTAAGTAAATATCTTTCTGGTATTCTGTGCTTTCAACCGATATTTCTTTGACATCAGCAATGGTATCTTTTGCTCCATTTCCTCTTCTGAATCCAACCTGAACCTCTGCCAGCTCGCCAACAAGTGCTGCAGTCATTGTCAGATTATCTTCAGCAAAAATGTCCTTGCATAACAGATCAGTGATATTGTTCTATTTTATGAGCATCTGTGGGGGAACTTTTGTATGTGTTTGTGGGGGGTGTGTGTGGAAATAGATACAAAAAGGGATTTCTTCCACTCAGTTGTGCAAGTAAATGTTTTACAAATTCTCTGGCATAGATGAGTGTTTCCAGTGTTTCATCAACTTGCTGAAACATTTTAATTGGTGTTCCAACATTTCCTGGAGTCTTGTTTTTGACTAATGCTTTCAGTGTAGCTTGAACGTCTTTGGTTCTTGACTTTGTACTACCTCTTGAAATGGTTGAACGCTGATCAGTTATTTTTGGCACACTGACTTTGTGTATTCTTCCCATCTTCTGATACTTCTTGCATCAGTCAATATTTTGCCTATGGAATCACGTTACAATCGAAGATTGTTATGTGAGGTTTGACTTTTTGATTTCTTTAATTTTAAGACACAGGGATGATGGTTTCCCCTTGTGTTTTTCTAATTCTAGGCCTTGCACATTTTGTTGTATCCGTTGGCTTTGCCTTCTTAGGCTATGCTTTTAAAATTTGTTTTCAGCTCTTTTACTTCATCATTTTTCTCATAGCTACTCTATGGATAAGAGCAAGTTTCAGATGCTTTACTAGCCTCCAGTTTGAGCTTTTCTTTCTTTCTCTTCTTTTTAACAACTTTAAAAGCTTTTTTTAAATGAATGATGCTTTTGATGTCGTCCCACAGCTCACCAGGTCTTCCAGCATCAGTGTTTCATACATAGATTTGTCCTTGAAATTCAGGGAGAAGAGACTCAAGATACTATTTTGACTCTACTGGACTCATTGTAATTTCCTTTGGCTTTATTCCCAACTTACATGTGAGCAATGCAGGGTCTGTTCTGGACACTGACCAACATGTGGTCCTCAGCTATCAGGCTTGCTTCTGGGTGTATTGAACTTGCCGAATGCAAAAAGGGCACTAGTTTCCCCCTCCAAGTTTCGGTTTTTGAGATGCAGAACACATGCAGCATGCCATTCTTCACTCTGCTTGCCATCGAAAAACCATGCTATTTAATTTCATCGATTTTTGTGTGGGGGGAGTATTTTTAATAATTTTATTGTTTTAGGCCTGGTATTATTTAATATGTTTCATTAATGTAGTATAACTTTCTTATACTGTAGTTTTGTGTGCTCTTTATTTTTATTTAAATACTAATTGTATGAAATAATAAATGACCTTTCATATCATTTTTCATATTTAAAATGGTAATGAGGGCAGGGCACCAGTTGCTTTTTTTTAAAATAATAATAATTTTATTGGGAGCTCTTACTGTTCTCATAACATTCCATATTTCAATCACATCAAACAAAATTGGACAATTGCTTCCACCATCGGTTTCAAAACATTTTCTTTCTACTTGAATACCTTACTGTCCCCCTGACTCTCTCGCCCAACCTATAACGCTTTCCTCTACCCCTCTGAGTTTTATTTTATTTTGTCCTAACTTGCACAATCCAATGCATCCATTCACATACAATTCTGTTGTTCAGTTCTGTTGAAGGGAGCTAGCAGGCATCAATGCTGTCAGCTCCCTGCTCCCCCTTTTCTTTCTGCACCCTTAATGGAGTTTCTGAAGGGTCATCTTTCTTAGCCTTCAAGTACCCATTGACTTAAATGTTTAATTAAACATGCACAAATCTGACATTAGTAATGGCATAAACCAAATTAAAACCATCATAGTAAGGGAATGGAATATTAAGAACGAGGGGATAGTTAAGTGGTCTACCAGTGGCATATCACAATTTGGATCCATTATCCCTTCTAAGAGGCCCTTCTGTGTGAGACTGTCCAATCATTTTGTGGGTGGATTGGGGGGTCTCCATTACATCCAGACACCTTCACCTCAATTTGGCTGCTTGTTTTTGAACTTCTGGTACCTCTTCCTATTGACCCCATGAACACAAAGGCTGGTGTTCTTCTTCCATGTGGGTTTTGTTGCTTCGCTGCTAGATGGCCACTTGTCTGACCCCAAACTTTCAAGACCCCGGATGCTATAGCTTTTATCAGTCTCTGGAAATCCTCAGCTTTCTTCACCTCATTTGTCTGTGCACCCATTTTGCCTACAGTGACCGCACCAGCAAGGTGAGTATCATACAGTGCCATGTATTAGAACATATCATTTCTGTACTGAGGTAAGATGCAAGTAAACACCCAACATCTATCTGCTTCCCTGTTGATTTTGTATAGACATACAAGTACATATATATTTATATTGCATGTTGTGTTTCTTTTCTCCTCTGTCCGTTCTGCTGTTTGAGTTTACATCAGTTGACTCGTGTTGTACTTGACTTTTTGTGCTTGGCTCACCTCAATGTAATACCCTCCTGAGATAGAGGAAATTTACACTGATTTTATTTTAAATATTTTTGTTATGCTATATATCTACGTCAAGTTATACTTCACTGGTGTCCTTTGATTCAAACAATGCTAATTACATGAAGTTAGAATTTTCTCCAGATGTCACTTCACCTTTACCAGGAATTGAATAGCAGTTTCTTCCAATTTGTTATGTAAACGGGGACCAGAAAAAAGAATTATATTGTGCAACAAATGCAAAATTTCTGATGGGTTAGTGGGTTATGTGTTTTACCTAGTCAAACCCCAACATCAGCTTTTAGAGTCCTCCAATCACTCTGCAAGGGAAAGATGAGGCTATCTGCTCCCATAAAAATATACAGCCTCTGAAACCCACAGGTGAATTCCTTTCTGTTCTCCAGAGTCGCTCAGAGTCCTAAAGGACTGATTAGTATTGATGTTGGTAGAATCAGTAGAGATTCAAATGATATGAAACCAAAATTATGCTTGAGTTCAAATTCCTTTATTAAAATAAAAATCAGGGTATAGCCCCCAAAACACAGAATTTTTCTTCCAAAGTTATGTATTTAATTTTTTTGCAAAACAAACTTAACACCTTCAAAGTACTCTCCATTAGAATTTATACATTTGTCAACTCTGCGATCCATTCTTGGAAACTTTTTTCAAAGTCATTTGTTTGGAAGTACCTCCCTTGTTTATTTCGTCACCTCTTCCACGTGGTCAAATTGCTTTCCTCTCATATCCCTCTTCATTCTCAGAAACAGAAAGAAGTTGCACAGAGTGAGGTCAGCTGAGGAAGGTGCATGAGGCAAGAGAGGCATGCTGATTACTGCCAAAAACCAGTGTGCTGAGATGGCCATGTGAACAGGTCCATTGTCCTGGTGACAAATCCAGTTCCCAACTGCCACAAATCAGGCCTTTTTTGTCACACACTTTTATGCAATCTTTTTAGAACCTCTAATTAGAAAGCTTGATTAATAGTCTGATCTGATGGAACAAACTCCAAAGGCACTTTGCCCTTCACATAAAAAATAAATAAATAAGAGCATCATCTTGATCTTTTATTTCACTTGGCAAGCTTTGGGTGGGTGACATTATGATGGCTTCATTCACTCATGTGGATGATGTTTGCTTTCAGGGTGGCAGGAATAGAACCATGTCTTCTCACCAGTAATGACCTTGGGAAAAAAAAGTCTGGGTCACTTCAGAGCTGTTCTTCCAAAGCATGGCATGTTTCCACTCAACATTTTTTCCTGCTCAGTCAGAACCCAAAGCACAAATTTTGGGGCAACTTTTCTCATTCCCAACTCTTTCATTAAAATTCACTGAACTGAGCTCCAAGATTGTCCCGATAACTTCCCATCTCTTCAATGGTCCATTGTCAGTCTTTGGACACAAGTGCATGAATATTGTCATTTTCAACATCCATTCAGGATCTTGACAGATGTCAGAATGAATTAATATTTCAATTTGAAACAAGAAATTCACTCATACACGTGAGTTTTTCCCATAACGCTGTCCTTGTAAGCTGTGTTCAACATCACAACAGTGTCTGTGGCATATTTCTCAAGCAGTAAACAAAAATTCACAGTCACATACTGTTCTCTTAAATCGGCTGTCACAAAAAAATCAAGGTTCATGCAAAACTGCTTGTGGTAGTTATATAATTGTCAATTTAAGGATTAAGCATTTAGGGGTGAAGTCTTGTCTGACAACAAGATCATAGCCAATGAGGCCTCAGTGTGGGCGTGATCTTTTCCTGAGAACTCTGGGAAATTCTGGGAGATGGGAGACACATTCTCTCTTTGCCCATTCCCTGTGAGACATCCTTGAGCAGAAGTCACATGGACCTTTCCTGATGCATCCAGAATCCTGGACCTGGAGAAGCCGTGTGAAGACCTCTGCCAGCACTGAAATGTTTACAATGCCACTGGATGTGCAAGAATTCTCATCCACTGTCCTGTGATCTTCTACATTCAGCCTCGCTGTATGTGTTTTGTGAGTCTGAAGAGGACGTCATAGATTGCTGTTGGACATATGGGTTAATATTGGACTGATGTCCTTGATCTGGATTGGATTGAGCTGTTTTCTCAATGTTCAATTGTTCTTTTATATGAACCACTCCTAAAATATACATATGAAATTCTCCGTGAATTTGTTTTCTAGTCTACCTGACAAACACACTGCTTTTCCAGAGAGAACCTTCCCAGGCGGTGACATTTGGTGCACTAACTCAAATGATTTGTTCTATGCTTGCCTGACAGGAAAAGCGGGTACTCCAAAAGCCCCACCCAATAGAGCTTTTTTCTGTGTTTGGGGGTGGGGTGGGGTGCAGTACCCTCGTATTCCAGTTTTGTTATAAGATGTTAAAACTTCTTCACCTGCACACAGAAATGCTTAAAATTTAGGAATTTTTCTTCTAACGAAGCTTGGAATCAACCTCACCACTGCAATATTTTATATTAGTTGTTCATTGACTTCCATATATTAAAATGTGTTCTAAAATATTTACTGTAATTAGAAGAAATATTTAGAACTTTTAAAAAGTTAAGAAAAATACTATGAAGTCTTACATTTTCAGCACTGTAATTACATTTTCAGCTCCGTAATTTTCCCTTATACTTTCCATGAATGTGTCTTTTCAATTTTCTTATTTGTTTTGTCACTCTTCTCAAGCTGGGGTCTGGCTTTGCAGTACCCAGCTTTTAGTGTCTCTATATATTGCATTACCTCTCATATGAAAAGGAAAATTTGTTGAACACATCTATTTGATTCTAACTCATAATGACCATCCAGGACAGATAAGAACTGCTCCTTTGGATTCCCAACTCTTTAAACCTATTGAAGACTGCATAGTACCTGGTGGGTTTGAGCCATTGGCCTTATGATTGGTCAGTGTACAATCAACTAGCATTCCTTGGAAGTGCCATAATATCTAATTCTTCAAACATTTTTTTTTATTTTTTAGTCTGATCCTATAGTTTTTAATTATTCTGCAGTAGTCTCATTTTTAAAACTAGAACAATAAATAAATAAATTACATAACAGTAACTGAAAATATAGTAGAACACCATACTGGTCTATGCAATGCAATTTTGTGAATCCATGCTCTCTAAAATCAGGATTGGGTCTAGAAACCAAGACACAAAGGAAAAAATTCATTTGGGGCCGTGATATAGTTAACTTTCAAATTCATACATATCACTTCATCTTTCAAAATTTTAAATTCCAGCTTGCCTCAAAAAGCTTCTAGTAACCTTGCAATTTGCAGCACAATGCATAATCACTATTCCACAAGAGAATGCCAGAAATGATATGGCTAGGTTATTTGTACTGATTAATTATTTCTTGAATGCTGCTTCCATAAATCCACGTGTGTGGACCACATAAACTGTGGACAACCTTGAGAAAAATGGAAATTCCAGACCACTTTATTATGCTCATAAGGAACCTGCCTGTGGATTCAGAGGCTGTTGCTGGAACAGAACATGTGATAAAGTCAGGAAAGGTGGTATCAAGGTTATATTCTCTCATCATTCTTATTCAATCTGTATGCCAAGCAAATCAATATATAAGGAAGAATGTGGTAGAGGGTGGGAGGAAGGTTTCTTAGCAATCTGCAATATGCAGATGAAACAGACTTGCTTGCTGAAGCGAGGAGGACTTGAAGCACTTGGTGATCAATATCTAGGATTGCAATAATTTGTATAGATTGCAACTCAGTCTCAAGAAGACCAAAATCCTTAAACTGAACAAAGAGGAAACATCTTGATAAATGGAGGAAAGTTTGATGTTATCAAGGATTTTTTTCTTATGTGGACATTAAGAAATAGGTATACATTTGAGTTGTGGTACTGCAGAGGAACACTGAGTGTATTAGGAATTGATCAAAGGATGAAAACTGATCTATCTTCAAAGAAGTATGGCCAAAGTGCACCTTAATGTCAATGATAGTAAGACTTTGTCAAGGTGTGGGATACATTGCCAGGTGAGACTAGTTCCTGGAGAAGGCATCATGCCTGGGAAAGTGGAAAGGCACAGACAAAGAGGAAGTCCCCATCGACCACGATTATCAGTAAATGCCTAAGGACAACTATTTGGGAATTTCTATTCTTCACAATGGAACATAAAATTTCTGATGCCCCACCCAAATAAAAACTTTCTGTAGTCAATAAAATGCAAGTACACAACTTTATAGTATTCTCTGGTGGGAGAGTGATTATGCATTGTATTGCCAGTCCCAAAGTCAGTAGTTCCAAACTACCAGCTTCGTGGCTGGAAAAGAGAGTGCTTTCTGCTCCACAAAGGGTACCTGTCTGTGGCCTCACAGGGGCAGTTCTACCACATCCTGTAGGTCGCTGTGCACATGCATCAACTCACTGGCAGTGAGTTTGGTGTTTTGCTTTAGTTTTGTTTCTTCTGCCAGATCCTCCTGACATTAATGACGTTCTATGCCTCTTCTGTTTAAGATTTGTTACATGTGATCTATTTAATGTGCTAACGGGCAAAGATGTCATTTTGAAGATTGTGCCTGACTCCTATCATGGCATGTGGATAGCCTCACGCCTGTGTAAACTGCACAACAAATAAGCAGGACTAAAGAATTGATGCCTTTGAATGATGTTCTTGTCAGAGCCTATTCAAAGTACCCTGACTTACCAGAAAAACAAGCAAATCTGTCTTGGAGGCAGTACAGCTAGAATGCTCCTTAGTAGCTAGGAGGTTCAGACTTCATCCCATGAACTTGGGTCATATTTTCAGGAAAGGTCATGCCTAAAAAACCTATCACTCTTGCTAAAGAAGAGGGTCAGTGAAAAGGAGCAAAACCTTCGAGGAGATAAACTGGTGCAGTGGCAGCAAGCATGGGCTCATGTCTAGCGACAATTCTGAGGGTGGTGCTGGTCTGTGTGCTGTTTCCTTCATCTGCACACAGGGGCAGTGCGAGGGAGTCTGAGTGGACTTGATGGCATCTAACAGCATGTCCTTTTCTGAATTCAATTACTACCTGACCACCTGCTTTTGAATGATCTCCAGCAAAATTTTGATTCTTCATTACATTAATTATTTGGTCCAATGATTTCCCATTTCACTATGTCACTTTTCTTTGAATATTTATCTTTTTTGTTATTTTTTCTGTTAATTTCTTAGCATACTCTATTCCATGCTTCCTTCTAATCTTGTAACCATTTGCTGAATTATAAAACATTGCATTCTGACCAGGGCAGTAATGCCAAAAAAATTTGCATTCTGTCTGTGGTGGCTTTGTGCTTATGTTAATTTCATGATTGAGATGTAGGGGTGGAGTCTAGCCTGTTAATCTGGATACAGCAATTGAGTAGCCAATGTGGCCTCTGTATGGGCATGGCTTTCTCCTGATATGTCTGGGAAATCTCGCAATAATTCCCTCATGAAGATGAGAATTTATCTCCCAGGTTGTTGGGAGTTAGTTTCAGAGATGATGGATCATGGACAAGACAAGATGGCAGTGTCCAAGAAGCTGGAGGAACCGGCAGAGAGGCCACACGACTTTGCCCTGATGGAGCCAGACCTCTGAAGCCGGGGCAGCAACATGGAGACCTCTGCCAGCAATGAGTTGCTTCTGCCACCACTGGATGCTGTTGATGGACCCTGAGCCCTGGAAGCAAGGAGCCATGGGGAGACCCCTGCCAGTGCCAGGATTCTGCACCCACTGACCTGTGAGTCAAAAGGAGACTTTATAGACTGATTTCGGGCATACGGGTTAATATTGGACGTATGACTTTGAATTGGACTGGGTTGGAATGTTTTCTCAATGTCCTGTACCTCTTGTATATAAATCTTTTCCTTGTATCCATATGCAAGTCTGTGAAATTTGTTCCTCTAGTCTACCTGGACTAACACACTGTCAATTCCTGGAGACCTGTTGTCACAGTGTCTTTAGTGAAGCTTGGATTTCTTTCTTCAGGACCACATCTTATTATATGCTATTTCCTGAATAGCCACCAAATGCTTTAGGTACCAGGACTCTGTATTCTTTCTATATTTTATTGGTGCTTCCCATATCATTTACTATTTTTTGTCCGCAGAGTAATATCACAACTTATTGAAAATACTTTACTCATGACACTTTCCTGTTATCTATTTATTGTTCATAGGGTCTCTAATGCTGTGAATAGTGGCTGTCAAGCTGACCCCTACTAATGGTGATTCCATCTGTACAAAGTCTATTAGTCATAAGAGAATTATTCAAACAGAATTAAGACAGTCTGTGTGGCTCAAAGTCAGGAAATGTCTGCATCAGGGTGGTATTTTACCCTACCTATTCAAACTATAAGCTGTGCAAAGAATCCAAGTAATTGTTTGCTCAAATGGATGACTACAGAAAGAAGAACACAGCCCCAGAGGGTAATTAACTATGATTTGTAGATTATATAGCCATTCTTACTGAAAAAAGAGGAGTAGAATCATTTATTAATAAAGATCAAAGACTTCAATATAGATGGCAGTTAAATGAAAAGATAGCAAAAATCATCACAACATGACCAGTAAACAATATTATTAGGAGAGAAAAGATTGAAATTGTCAAGGAGTTCATTTTTCCTGGATCCAAAATCAAAATCCATCCACAATGAACTATCACTCAAAAATTCAAACAATATATAGCATTTGGCAAATCTATTATATAAGATCTCTGTAAAATATTTAAAAAGCTAACATATGACTTTAAGGAACAAACCAGGAGTCTGATCTATGCCAAGCCATTTTTGATCATCTACTGTACAAGCAAAAGCTGGACAATGAATGAGGAAGTTCAAGGAAGCATTTATAGTTTAGATGGTGGTCTTGATGAAGAATGGTGTATATTGTGTGTGGACTGGCAGAAGAAGTAAATCTGTCTTGGAAGAAGCCCAGCTAGAATGTTCCTTAGACAATTGTCAAAGCTGACCAGTTCCTCAAGAAGGATATCATATTTGGTAAAGTATGAAGTTTTTTACAAAAAAAAAAAGGAATACCCTCAATGAGATGGGAACAATTAGCTGAGGCATAACAATTATGGTTAGATTGTAAGATTCACTTTCAGTAACAGCAACAGATCAAGTCCAGGTGAGAAATTAAAACTTTCCAACAAGCTATCATGTTCTGACTGTTCTGCAGATTATATTTGAAGACCACTTTTGCTCCAACCATGACGTTTATCTATAAAAATAAGCAGAATTGGTCTAGTGGTTACTAGTCTAGTAACTAGTCTACTAACTAGAATTGGTCTAGTGGATACTAACTTGTTATCCACAAGATCAGTAGTTCAAAACATCAGCTGCTCTTTCAGAGAATGATGGAGCTTCCTGATCCTTTAAAGACTTATTGTCTTGGAAACCCACAGGGACAGTTCTACCTTGTGCTATAGAGAAGCCATGAGTTGGAATCAACTCAATGGCAGTGAATTTGGATCTGAGCTTGTTAATTTTTCTGACTTTTCTTCATCCGAGCTATTTGAATACTTTATCTCTTGCTGAATTCTGCTGCTTATAGAATATCTGTGCTGGTCACCGTGTGCTAACAAATATTTCATTTAAGACCTTGGTTGAGCTTGTTCTATTGTTGTCGGGTGGCATTGAGTTGATTATGGCATGTAGTAAGACCATGCAACACAGTCAAACAGCCTTATTGAGTTTTCTTCCTCAGAGCTCTTGTGTGAGTTTGAACAGCAGAGACTGCCATTATTGTGCTACCAGGATTTCTGCTTGTACTGCACTGCTTTCTATTTGACCAGAGTCCTGAAGATACATATGTAGATTTTTGTGGTTTCTTCTTTGTGTAACTGAATCCCCTATATTGTAAAAGTAGCAGCAGTTACAGAATTGAACTTCTGTTTCCTTTGACCAATAAGATTTCTGATTTATCCTGGGCCTCTTGTTGCTTTTATTTTCTAGAGATTCAGTTTGAGACTAAGTGCCCTGATAGGAATTCAGTATAAAAGCAGGATTCAGAAAAAAGAAAAATTACCCTTCCCAGAGGAATTAAAAGTATGGATTATTTTTTGTGGACTGCATCGTATATTCCATCTGACTTTATTGATTTTTATGGCAGGATGATACTCTGAAATTCATTACTCTCTCATGTCCAAAACTAGCAGAGAGAAAGAGAGGCCATGTGTAAGTGTGGGGGAAATATATCTATTTACTGCCATCAATTGTATATATCTTTATTGAAATGTCTTACTCTCAATTAATTGAAAGTTGCTTTCTCAGATAGGTGCTTTTCCTTTGCCCCCAAATCCCATCTCCACCCTCCAATTGTTTTTTAAAAAAGCAAACTATTTACCAGTTGGAATTTATTTAACAAGGAGCAAGTTAGAATCAATTCAACAGCAGTGAGTTTGAGAGCTATTTTATTTTAATTCAAACCAGAATGTCAAACTCATTATCAAGTAAAGTCCAATTTATTACAACCCTACAGGATAGAGTACAATTGTCTCATAATATTCCAAACACTATTTATCTCTAAGGATATATATTCACACATCTTCCTCCTGTGGAGAAGTTGGTGGATTTGAACAGCCAACATTTTTTTAGCAACCAAACACCACCAGTATGTCACCAGTGGGTAAGAGAAGTAACTCTTTAAGGGAAATTTTGATTAAAATAAGTTAATGGCAACAGATAACTTGATCTAAATAAACATATTTTTCATTTACCTCATTCATTCATTCAATTGACATGTTTGAGACACATACTTTTTTTTTACCAAAATGAATTAGTCATTGGGAATAGAACAATAGGAGAGCAAAGACCACATACTGAAAAAAAGAATAAGCCATTTTCCTAGAAACCAAACTTCTCTTTGTTAAGTGCCTACCTTATTCAATTTCTTGTGTTTATGGTACAGAAAACTTTTTTTTTCTGATTGTCAGATAAAGTGAAATTCTAGAAAATGCATTCTTAATGGCAATACTCACTAGATAAAGTCCAATCATTTGAATAGAAAATTCTTAATTTATGCTATCATCTCTATTATTCTCTGTTCATACATCCTTGGGGTAAGACATAGTTTCTCTATGGGAAATCAAATTGTAATCAAGAGATGCCTTGTGAGAGTTAAATTAGTACAAAGAACTATTAAATGGTCAGGAGACCTTCTGGTCATAGGCTCTGGCAATTCAATATTCTGCTTATTAATAATATCTTATCTTTATTGAGCCATTACTATGTCACAACATTTTTACAAGCTATATTATTCTATTCCTGTTTTATTTAGAAAAACATTAAGGCATAAATAATTACTAAGTGACTGAGCTAAGTTTTATTTATGTAGAATTATTTATGTAGAAATTGGACTAATTGGCCAAGTTATCAACCAATCTGCTATAGACACAGAGAAAGTGCAATATACTCACATCTGATATATTAATTCTTTAGATATCAATGTTTACATTGATATTTGTTGGACATTTCTTCCCTCTAATTCTTTTAAAAGAAAAGAAAACATGACAAAGGGAACACACTCTGGAGTTTTACAAAGGGGGAAGGGTAAGGAAGAGCAAACCAATGGATTAAATCATTGATGGATGTTGATGTAAGTAAACAGAATTTAAAATTCTCTACCACTTGTGATATTAGTAGAGATACCACAGGACCCATGGAGATGATTTATATTGTTTTCTCATAGAAGCATAATGTTCTCTAAAGTGAATGGATTTTGAATTCATACCTAATCATAGCCCTAGTCTAAGAACAATCGGTTCCTATGACATGACCCTACTTGGTATTTGCCCTCAAAAAGAGATTCCTAGAGATATAGGTGTGGCAGCAAACTGTGATGAAGAAATCAAGTGGTACAGAGTCATTAGTTTAGTTTAGTCATTTAGTTGACAACTTGCCTACGTGAGTGTCAGCTAAATCCATCTAGAAAAAATACAGAAGCCAGTGGGATCCAAGAGTTTTAAATAATAAATCCAGAATCCTAGAGGAGAGCACAATGTTAGAGCTTCACCATGGGCTACCACAGGAGGTAACAATAACTCGAATTCTGTGTATCCAGTTTGCAGAAGGGTATGGATGATGGTGAAAGCCTAAAATCCATTTTCAGGGTCCCTGAGTTGATTAAGCTTCAAGTGAATCCCCCAGGCCACTAGCCTGGAATAAGAATGATCTTGCTATCAGATAAAATGCATTTGAAATGAGTAATGCAAGTATAGTTAGGTCAGAATCTAATGTCTTTTCTTCTGCCTTTTGACTCATTTCAAACTACTTTTAATTTTTATTATTTTTCTGTCATCTTTTCAGATAAGTATTGCTTCTGTTTTATTTTATTGTATATTTTCTTTTTCAATATTTTTCTTTATATAAAATCTTGGGTAGGTTCATCTATAAAGCCTAGATTAAGAACTTCTTGGGATTATGGTAGGACAGGTTTGGGGGGGAATGGGTAGCTAATAATAAGTACATTGAAGAAGATAAAATGTTCTAAACTGTATTGCAGCAATGATTGCACAATACTTTTTAATAAGTTTAAACTACTGAATTGTGTAATATTTAAATTACATGCCAATAAAACTGCTAATAAAAACAAAATCATAGAAGTTTCAAGTACCTTTTTGTAACTCACATATTTTCCAATGGTCCAGTGTCGTAGAACAACTTGTCTGGGTAGTTTTGTTTCAGGACCATTCATGAAATTTCAATCAAGATATTATTCATTACTTTTACAACTTCAGACATCTAAGATCATGCATGTGAAAACTAAAAGGGAACTTTAGTTCTTCTCCTCATGGGCTTCCCCATAGGGTGTTCATCATTTTAATTTTCCCAAAATAAGATACTTGCAGAAGTCACAGTCTGTCTACTATCTAATATTAAGAACAATAATACAACATGTTTTTTTATTATTTGTTAGAAGCATATCACTAAATTCAATTCACTTCTACTCATTGGAGGTGATTCACTAACTTCAGTCAACACAAAACACAGAAAGTAAAGTTTTTCTTTTGAAGGAAAGAATATCAAAGAGTTGTGGACATAATTCAGCACATATACTTTAAACTTCTTTAATTTTCTGTAAATTTACCTGTTGAAATTCATGAACATTTTTAATTGACGCTATTAGGGTTCTATTACATATGAAAGTCTACAAGATTTGGTTAAACAGGTTGCTAATACCATTACATTTTTCTTTTAATCCCATCAACCACTTAAGTAAATGCTACCACAAGATGAAATCTGGGAGAACTGGAAGCAATAGAGGAATGTGAAAGAGTGACAGAATGTAAGAGCAACTAACATAAGTCTATTGGTTTGCTTTATACATAAGCCAAGACCACAGAGAAGGACATCAAGAAGGCTGTACTCTTCACAATAACCAAGAACAAACTGAAATATCTAGGGATATAACTAACAACAACAACAACAACAGCAAAAATCTTAGACAAAGAAAACTATAGAACATTGCTACAGGAAGCCAAAAGCAACCTCCACAAAAGGAAGAATATCTCATGCTCGGGAATTGGAAGACTCAATACAGTAGAAATGTCAATGTTATTTAAGGCATCATATAAGTTTAATACTACCCCAATTTAAACCTTCTTTACCAACAATCTTCTTTAAAGAAATTGGAAAAACTGACCACCAATTTTATATGGAAGCCCAGAATTGTCATCGAACTCCTCAAGAAGAAGGACAAAGTCAGAATGCTCACCTTACCTGACTTCAACACCTACTACACAGTCACAGTGTTCAAAAGAATATGGTACTGAAATAATGACAGATACTCAGACTAATGGAAAAGAACACAAACCCTAGAAATAAAACCATCAGAATATAGATAATTGATGCTTAACAGTAGCTCCCAAAAGCATCCAGTGGGAAGTGAATGCACTCTTTAACAAATGGTAGTGGAAACAATGGATATAGACCTGTAGAAAAATGACCCAAAGCCCTTACATCACCCTATGAACAAGAACAAACCCAAGGTAAATCACACACCTAGAGGTAAAACCCCAAACTATGAGGACCATAAAGGAAGGTATTGGTACAAACCTAAGAACCATGGCACAGGGAACACATAAGCTAACTGCAACAGGGAAGGGTACACACACATATGAAGCTGAAGTATACAAGTGGGATATACTAAGGATAAAACATCTATGTCCATCAAAATATTTCACCAAGGGTAACAAGAGAACCCACAGATCGGGAGAGACTTTTTAGCAATGACACAACAAACAAAGGGCTTATTACTAAATTCTGTGATGCCCTTCTAGAATGCAAAAAGAATAGAGTTAACCCCCTCACAAAGTGGGCAAAAGACCTGAACAGAAGTTTCACTAGAGAGGAGACCCAAATGGCCAATAAATAAATGACAAAGTGCTCCTGATCATTAGCCATTAGAGAAATGCAAATTAAAACAAACTTGAGATAGCACTTAATATCCTTAAGGATAGCCCCAATGAGAAAGTCAGAAAACAACTAATGTTGGAGGGCCATGTAGTGAGATAGGTGATCTCCTCCAGTGTTGGTGATCATGTAGATATGCACAGCCAAAGTGGAAACTGATCTGGTATATTTACAGCCAATGGAAATTGAGCTACCATACAATCCAGCAATCCCTCTACTGGCATATACCCAGAAGAGGTTAGAAATAGACCATGACCAAGTCATTTGAACGCCAATGTTTATTGTGGTGCAATTCACAAGTGCAAAGAGTTAGAAACAACTTAAATTTCCATTATAGATAAGTGGATTAAAAAACTCTGGCACACATACAGTGGAGTAGTATACATCACTAAAAAGGTTTGATGATCAAATAAAGCACATCATCTCATGGAAGAAAGAGTTGGAGGAAATAGTGCACATACGAAGTTAGCCTATTACCCAAAAAAGTACAAAATGAGTCTAATGAGGCAAGTATCATCAGCGCTGTCGATATAGAAGAGCCACTTATCTCACATTATACAGGTTGAGTCACAGACAGGTGGGGTACAGATCACATCCAAGAATGTGCATGCCATTCCAACACAAAGAAGAGGAAAGTTGGGAGAAGGGGACAAGAAGGAGGAGAGGAAGAAAAGGAATTTTAAAAAAAGATGAAGACGATGACATTGGGGGACCAGAACACTAACCCACCTGGGTGGTGTACTGGTCTGGGTAGCCTAAGGAAACAAATTTATAGACACTCATATGTATATTAAAAAGAACTTTATATACAAGAAAAATTGAATAATGAGAAAGCATTCCACCTTAGTCCAGATCAAGTTAATAAGTCTGGTATTAGTCCATATGTCTGATATCAATATATTAGGTCCTCTTCAGACTCACAAAACACATGCAATGACACTGAATGCAGGAAGAGCACAGGCGAATAATTGCAAAATCACATCTCCTTAGCACCTAAAAGTGAGGTCATCAAGCTGCAACCAACTGACAGACTGAATGTCAACCTTCACTTTTCAGTTTCTAATTGGCAACAAATTATGTAACTTCCTCAGGTAAGATGTTGTTTATGTGTCCACCAGAAACTGCCCCATGATGGCCAAACTTTAGAGCAATATAATCACAGGAAGTAATTCATGAACATCGTGGGCTAAAAGCTCAGCACCAATCACAGCCAAACTGACCCACTCCTTAGAATATGTGCTACATTATAAGGAGTTGGAAACAAACTAAATTTTCATTAACAGATGAATAGATTGAAAAACTGGGATACATACACACAGGAGCAAATGAAGGGGGAGTGAGAGAAAATGAAGGGGGAGTACTACAGATCCCTAAAAAGCAGTGGTGAATCCATGAAGCACATTGCCACATGGGGATAATAGGAGGAAGCTACGCTAAGTGAAGTAAGCCAAGTACAAAAGGACATGTACAACAGAAGTACACCGAGGTAAGCTTAAAAATGCAAAGGGGACATAGGAAAAAACTACTGCATACAAACATTCCTGGGATAAGGTCCAGGTATATTGGTCGGGGGCCAGATCTACAAGGAGGGTTACGAATGGTAGCCAACTAAAAAGGAAAGGGAAATAAAGACCTGGGTGGCATGGAAACAGGGAACTAACCCACCCAAAGGGAGGATGTTGCTTATTTCTCCACAGGGAAAAAGGGACCAGACTTAAATCAGTGTGCCAAGAAATGAATGCAACATACTGACATGAAGCAGGGGATCAATAGAGAGGTCTGCAAGGCTGGCCCCAATCCCAACGACCTGGACAGCACCCCCACCCCAACCCCCCTGTGAAGAATTCACTTCAGAGGATAGCACTGAAGCTATAGCTCAGGGAGAGGGACATGTCTGATCAGGGCAAACAGGAGCAAACGAAGGGGGAGTGAGAGAGAGTGAAGTACTTCCTGACCCACCAACCATGGTATTCCTGCTCAGAGCAAGTGATGCACAGAGAACATAGGGCTGGCCCCACCATGAGACAAGATGTCCTTCACTGACCCAAGCACGACAGTGAACAAAACTAGAGACACAGTGCCAGAATTGTGCCCAATTTTTCAACACCACACCAAGGTGAAATACTAAGGGTGTGCAGCTGAGCAGCAAGGGGAACAGAGCAATGAAGTCCCCAGGGAATACCAAATGTACACTGTGCATGAGGGCCAGGCAAGGCACCTCATTAAACTCAACTGGAAAAAAAAAAACTCCTGAAGTCAGCAAGAAGACCTTGAACTATTTGTAGGCTTTTCTTTTTTTGTCCTTAGTTTTGTTGCTGTTGTTTTGTTTTCTTTTGCTCTGTCTTGGTTTTTTTTTGTACTTAGTATTGTCTCTACATGTCTATCTAGATAAGATAGGTGGGCAAGCAATCCAGAGGAGAAAACAATAGGACCAATGGTTCTGGGGGAAAGAGGAGAGGGGAAGGCAGGGGAAAGGAAGTGGTTATTTACAAACCCAGGGAAAAGGGAACAATAAGTAATCTATAATCAATAGTGAGGAGGATGTAGGAGGCCTGGTAGGAGTAGATCCAGAACAATATAGCTGAGAAGAACTACTGAAATCCAAATGAAGGCTAAACAGGATAGTGGCAGTAGAGGAAAGTACTAGGAAGCAAAGGTCATTAATAGAAGTCTAAATATAGGCAGATACATATGTAAATATATAAATAAAATGGGGAAATAGATCTATGTCCATGTATTTATAGGTCTGGTATGAAGATAGCAGATGGACATTTGGTCTCTATTCAAATACCCCCCTAACACAAGAACACCTTGTTTTAATAACCAGGCATTCTATGATGGTCACCTTCCCAACACAATCGCTGAAGACAAAGCGGGTGCATAAACAAATGTGGTGAAGACAGTTGATTGTGCCTGGCTATCAAAAGATATAACATCATGGATCTTAATGACTTGAAAATAAGCTGCCATTTAGCTGAGAAGCAACAAAGCCCATATGGATGAAGCACGCCAGCCTGTGTGATTATTAGGTGTCGATAGGATCAGATACCAGGTATCAAAGATCCAGAACAAAAACATCATATCACTGTGAATGAATGGGAGTGTGGAGTGGAGACAAAAAGGCCATCTATAGGCAATCAGACATACCCTTACGGAAGGGTCTCTGGAAGGAGATGAGCCAGTAAGGGTGCAGTACAGCACCATTGAAACATGCAGCTTTTCTCTAGTGCTTCAATGTTTCCTTCCTTCTCCCCTGACTATTGTGACTACAATGCTACCTTACAAATCTGGCTAGAGCAGAACATGGTCATGGGTACAGATAAGAGCTGGAAGCACAGGAAATTCAGTACAGATAAATCCCTCAGGACCAATATTGAGGGTAGCAATACAAAGAGGGTAAAGTAAAGGTGGAGGAGAAAGGGAGAACTGATTACAATAATCTAGGTATATCTCAATACCTAGAAAAGTGGGTGAAGGGAGACATAAGGCAGTGTAAGACATTAAAAATAATAATTTATAAATCATCAGGGGCTTATGAGGGAGGTAGAGTGAAGAAAGGAGGGGGGAAATGAGAAACTGATATCAAGGGAACAAGTAGAAAAATATCTTTGAAAATAATGATGGCTTCTAATGTACAAATGTATCTGACACAATGTATGTATGAATGTGAGAAGAGTTGTACGAGCCCCCAATAAAATGATTTAAAAGAAGAAATATGTGCTATAGGGGGGATATAGGGAAACCAATTACAATGACCTACCTATAACTCCCCTCCCAGGAAGATGGACAACAAAAAAGTGGGTGAAGAGAGACACTGGTCAGTGTAAGACATGAAAAAATAATAATAATTCACAAATTATCAAGGGTTCATGATGGAGGGAGGGTGGAGAAAAGAGGGATAAAATTGAGGAGCTGATACTGAGGGCTTGACACAATGAGATTATGTATGGATTATCATAAGAGCTGTATGAGCTACCAATAAAAAAATAAAAACAAAAAAGCATATACAGAAGTACTTGTATATCAACCCAAATATCCACCCAGGCACCTAATTTTACTCCCAAAATTTCATTAAAATTGTGTTGAAGTACTTGGCTTATACTCGAGTACATATGGTATGAGCTACAGAGGACAACACTAAAGCTACAGGTTGGGAGAAGAGGCGGCCTTCCCTGCCCACACGCAAGCAAACCAAGAAGGAATCCAAGAAGGAAAAAGAGAGAGTGAAGGTCTGAACCACATCTTGGCACACCAAGTCTTGAGGATGACACCTCTGTGCCCTCATGGAGCTGCTAAAGACTAGAGCTCTCTAGACATGCCTCCATGGAGCACACTGAGACAGAGGACAATGCTGGGGACACATGGCAGGAAGTAAATCCTGTCTGAACATCTCACAGTAGAGATGAGCAGATTAGCATAGGGATAAAGCAAAGCCACAGAGCCCCTGAGGAGCCCCCCAAATAGACTTCAGGCTAGGAAGGGCAGTTCCCAGAACCCACGCAGGATGGAGGGGAAATAGTTATAAAGGTCAGCAGACACCTGGATTTATGTATGCTCCTTCAGGTAGTTATTTTTATCTCTCTTTTTATTCAATCTTTGGTATTCTTTTTGTTTTGTCTCCATTTTTGTTGGTTTGCCCACCTGTATAAGCTAGGTGTGGGAAACAAGCATAAGGAGAAAGCAACAGGAAAAATGATTCTTGAAGTACTTGGTGGAAGGAAGTGATGAGGGAAGGGAGTGGTGAGCAAGCAATCTTGTAGATAGGAAAAAAAAATAAGGAATTAAAATCAACAACATAGAGGACACAGAGAGCCTGGGAGTGATGCAGCAACAGCAACCTAGAAGAGGGGAATCACTAAGAGGCCAAGCATGATGGTGGGACTGGAGCAAGGTAAACTGAAACAGAGGAAAGATCTAGGAAGCAAAGCTATGAATAGAAGTATAAACAAATGTGTGTACAATGCAAATATATTAATCCATAAAATTGAAGTATTGGACATGTACATATATTTATATGTCAATACACTGAGGTAGTGGATGGACTTTGGGCCTCTTCTCAAACCCTTCCTCAACATAAGAACACTTTGTTCTAACAACCTGGCATTCTGTCATGTTCACCCTCCCTGCAGGACCACCGAAGTCAAAATGGGTGCACAAGCAAATGTGAGGAAGAAAGTGGATGGTGCTCAGATATCAAAAGTTTTCATGTCTGTCATCTTAAAGTATTCAAGTTAAACAAGTGACCATCTAAAAGAGAAGCAACAAACCCACATGGAAGATGCACACAAGCCTGGATGATCATGAAGTGTTGATGGCTTAGGTAGAAGGCATCAGAAGACCCCCAAACAAACAATAAGTAAAACATATTGCTGAGAATAAGGGTTCAGAGCAGAGACTCAAACCCATCTCCATACAATGGGACATCCTGTCACAGAAGGGACACAATGAGCAGATGAGTCAACTTGTGTGCAGCATAGCCCCGATGAAGCACACAATACCCCTCTGGTTCTCTGAGGCTTCCTCACTACCCCACCATCATGACCTCAGTCCTGCCTTTAAAGTCTGGCTAGACCATAGCATATGCACTAGAGCTCGTGACACACAGAATCCAGGTTAGCTAAATCCCTCAGGAGTACAAATGGGAGAAGCAATACCCAAAGAGTCAGAGGAAGGAGGGGAGCAGAGTGGATCACAGTTATCAACCCATAAAAACCCCACCCCCAAGGGATGAGCAGCAGAAACTGTGGGAGAAGGGAGACAGCAGTCAGTGAAAATAATAAAATGATCATAATTTATATTCTATCAAGGAGTCACGAGGGGCATGGGAGGGAAAAAAGAGGAGCTGATACCAAGGGCTCATAAGAAAGTAAATGTTTATAAAATAATGATAGCAACATATGTACAAATATGTTTGATACATTTTATGTATTGTATTGTTATAAAAGCTGGAAGAAACTCCAATAAAATGATCTTTCAAAAAAAGTAGAAATCTGATATCCCCTTTCCCTTTTCATTCACCTCCATCACACTTATTTAAAAGCAAGTCTACTTTTTGAAAATAATATGAAGGAAAAACCTTTAAAATGGGAACAGTTTACTTTCATTTTGAACCTTTTAGCTGCCTTTGTTTCCATTACACACTGAAAACATAATTCTGTAAAATTACATCCAAAAAGTCAGATCTATTACTGGTACTGAGCATTGTTGAATAATTTCAAACTCAGTGTCCCTATAAAACTGAGCATAAGTTTTTTTTAATGAACACATTGCCAACTCTTTTCTTCTGCAGAGAATTAGAGTGATCAATTAGCACTCAAGAGTTTGAATGTTGTGTCACCATGGCTTCCTAGATATAGTATGCTGCTACTAATCTCAGATTGCTACAAATAGACCCACGTGTGTTCCCTTGCCTTCTCCCTCTGTTTACCAAGAACCTCACCTGCCTTTTCTTCTCCCAGCCCATAGTTTTGGTAATGCTCCTTTATTCTCTCATGATTTTCTTGCCTGGGTGTCTGGCCTTGGTCTAAAATCTCTGCTCTGTCTGATAGTCTTCAAACCACAGTCTCTGCTATCTCTGGTCTCTGCCTCCAGCATTTTAGACAGAGAACTCGAGTGTGCTCTTCTTCTGCTGGTCCCGAGATTTCTCTGTCTTTTAAGGCGGCTCTTACACAGAGAAGAGTGGCTTTGACGGAGGTACTTTTTTTTTTTTTTTTGTCTTTTAGCAGACCATATGCCTAAGGAAACAAATGGCATGATTTGGTTCACATACTCTACTAAGGTCAGGACTTAATTCCACCTTAATTCTGCCCACTAGTGTAGAAATGAATTCCCTCAAAAATAGAATTATAACCATACACATGAACTCTAGAATTATAATACATCACAAATGAAATTATGACTATCAGGGCCATATTAATTGAATAAATCTCAACTCTTTTAAATGATATATTTTTTCTTGATTGGAGACAAATAGTTTCAGCATTTCTTTCCATGCTTAACTGTTAGGTGTTTTGAATTTTAAAAATTTCAGTTTTCAGTCTAAATACTAGTGTTCATAAAAATTCTTTTGCCCAAATTAAAATAATTTTATTTCTTGGTAAACTATGGACTATAATTTTTAGATCATTTAAACCTGTTTATTTTAACCTAAGTAACTAAAAATGCATTTAAATGCATGCTAAATTGAGCATGCAATCGGGAAATAATTAGAAAAAGGATACTGAATCAGGAGCATTGTGTTACAAACCTCGTGGATAGTCACAAGCTACTTAATCTCTTCTGGACTCAAAATTCTTAGAACTAAAACAAGATCTTGATTAGATTAGTTCTAAAAGTGTTTTAGTCTCTATCATTGTGATTGTTATTGTTGATAAGTACCAAAGAGTTGCTTCTGACCCAAAGAGACCCTATGTACAGCAGAATGAATCCCTGCCCAGTCCAGAGCCAACCTCACAACTATTCCTATTCCTGAACCCATTGTTGCAGTCACTGAGTCAATCTGTCTTACTGATGGCCTTCCTCATTTTCACGTCCCTCCTATTTACCAGAGTCTCTCCTGATAACATAGCCAAAGTATGTAAGGCAAAGTGTCACCATCTGTGGTAGTTACATAATCTGGTGTCAATTTGGGATACAAAGTTAAGGGTTGGAATCTAGCCTGTCAATCAGGTAGTAGTTTGATTACCACATTTACAGACACTAAGGAGATGAATAGCTCTCTGAAAGTAGGACACATGATTACTTCCTGCTAGACAGCCCTAGGGAGAAGACACATAGAGAGAGGCTGATGGAGCCAGACCTCTGGAGCCAGAGAAGCCATGTGGAGACTCCTGTCATGGTTGAGATGTTTAAAACACCACTAGCTAGATCCACAAGACTTCCCACTCATTGGCCTGTGAACTTCCTGCATTTGGCATCATTGCATGTGCTTCATGAGTCTGAAGAAGACTTTAGAGATTGGTATTGGACATATAGGCTAATATCAGATTTATGAACTTGATCTGGCCTGAGTTGGGATGATTTCTGAATATTCAATTACTCTTGTATATAAAAACCCTTTCCTCCACACGTGTCTATGAATTTTTTTCTCTAGTTTAGCTGGACTAACACACCATCCTTGCCGCTAAAGAGTACTCTGGCCATATTTTCTCCAAGACAGATTTGCTTGTCCTTTTCACAGTCCATGACATCTTTTATATTCTTCTCCTACACCACAATTCAAATACATCAATTCTTCTTCAGTCTTTCTTATTCAATGTACAATATTGCATGCAAGAATGCATATGAGGTAGTGGAAAAGACTATGACTTGGGCCAGGCACACTTCAGTTCTCAAAGTGACATCCTTACTTTTCAATATTATAAAGAGGTCATGTGCACCAGAATGACCCAAAGCAATGCAACTTTTGAACTTTTAACTGCTATTGACAAGGGCATTGAGCATAGATCAAAGCAAGAAAAAAATTCTTAACAACACCATTCTTTTCTTCATTTATCATAATGGTACCTACTTGTCCAGTTGTGAGGATTTTAGCCTACTTTACATTGAGTTATAATCCACGCTGAAGGTTGAAAAACTTGATCTTTATCAGCAAGTTTCAAGTCGTTCTCATTTTCAGCAACCAGTGTGTGTCATCTGCATATTAAAGGTGCTTGAGTAACCTTCCTCCAATCCTGATGCCACATTCATCTTCATATAATTGAGCGCCTTTGATTATTTGCTCAACATAGAGATGAAATAGCTATAGTGAAAGAATGCTACCCTGACACAAACTTTTGCTGTTTTTAAATCATGTTCCTTTATTCTGTTCCCACAACTGCACCTGGATCCATGTGTAAGTTCCACAGAAGCACAATGCAGTGTTTTGGAATTCCCTTCGTTTTTTTTTTCTTCAAAATTATCCATAGTTTGTTAGGATTCACACAGTCAAATATCTTGGCATAGTAAATAAGTCAAGTAAGCAGCTTTCTGGTATTTCAGAATCCATTTGACATAAACAATGGTCATGTCCTCTGTTCCCATATCCTTTTCTGAATATGACTTGAACCTCTCTGTGTTAGTCTGGGTAGACTACAGAAACAAATTCATAGACACGCATATGGATATAAGGGAAAGATTTATATAAAAGAGCAATGGAACATTGAGAAAACATCCCAACCCAGTCTAGTCCCAAGTCATAAGTCTGATATTAGTTCATATGTCTAATACCAGTCTATAGAGCCTGCTTTTGACTCAGAAAACATGGATAGTCGAAGCATCCTGGTGCTGGCAGGAGTCTCCCCATGGCTCCTCACTTCCAGGGCGTAGGGTTCATCAATAGCATCCAGTGGTGGTAGAAGCAACTCAATGCTGGCAGGGGTCTCCATGTGGCTTCTCCAGCTTCAGAGACCTGGTTCCATCAGGGTAAGGCCATGTGGCTCCTCCTCTGACTCCGGTAGTTCCTTCGATGCTGCCATCTTGTCTTGTCAGTAGTTTGTCACCTCAGAGACTGACTCCCAGAGACTAAGAGTCAAGTCTCTCTTCTCCAATTGGGAAATATGGCGAGGCTTCCCAGAATTCTCAGGAGAAAGATATGCCCACATGGATCCCTCATTGGCTACTTATTGGCTGTCTCCAGATTGACAGACTAGACTCCACCCCTACATCACAGTCATGAAATTGACATCAAGTACATAACCACCACACTCTGGAAGCTCCCTGTTAATGTCCTGCTGCAACCACTATTTGAAGATCGTAAGCAACTCTCATTTGCATGTGCTATCATTGATATTGTTCTATAATTTCCTCTACTGGGTGACTTTTTTTGCTAATGGTTATAGATATGGTCAGTTGGCCAAGTAGTTGTGTTCCAAATTCCCTAACATTGAAGGGTAAATACTCCTAGTGCTTCATCAACTTGTTGAAACATTTCAATTCCATTGATTCCTGGAGACCAGTTTTTGACAGATGACTTCATGTAGCTAACCTTTTTCTTTCAGTGTTATTGATCATTCCTTATATACAACCTACTCAGAATTTGCATGTCAACAAATTCTGTTTACTACTGTGACATTGTATATCACTGCCATCTTTTGATGCTTCCTGCATCATTTACTATTTTGTTCATAGAACATTTCAAGACTCCAACTGAGGGCTTGATTTTTATTCTTGATTTATTTTGGTTTATATGCTGAACATGTTCTTCCTTCTAGGTTTTATAAGTTTGAACATTTCAGTATGTGTCAGTCTGGGTAGGCTAGAGAAACAAATCCATAAATATGTATATGCATATAAGGGAGATGTTTGTATACAAGAGGAATGAAAGCATCCCAACGCAGTCCAGTCTAAGCCTCCAAGTCTGATATTAACCCATAAGTCTGATTCCAGTCTATAAAGTCTTCTAAAGATTCACTATGCACATGCAATGACACCAGGACAATCACAGACTAGTAGGTGCAGTCTTGTGTATCCAGTGGTGGTAGGAGCAGCTCAGTGCTGACAGAGAATTCTCTGTGGCTTCTCAGGCACCTCAGCACTGGCAGGAGTCTCTACGTAACTTTTCTGATTTCAGATATCTGGTTCCATCAGGGTAAGTCCATGTGGCATCTTCTCTGGAATAGAGAGTCAGCCTTGCATCTTGTCCGTAGAGTGGCTCCAAGGCACCGAGTATTGAGTATCTTACCTCCATGAGGGAAATACGACTGGATTCACAGAGTTCTCAGGAGAAAACCATGCTCACACAGAGGTCTCATTGTCTATCTTCAGATTAACAAGTTATACTCCAACCTTACACTCTTAGTCCTCAAATTGACACCAGATTAGGTGATGGCCACACATTATATTTTACTGCATCTTCTGGGACTACCCTTTGAATTTTTCATTTCAACTATTAGACATCTTAATTTCTTCCATTTGCCTTTGCTATTTTATGATTATGCTCCAGTTTCAGAGTCTCTTCTGACATCACCTCAATCATTTTGTTTCTGTCTTTTTAATGACCTTTGGATTTCTTCATAAATTATGGCCTTCCTGTCCTTAATAATGTTCTCCATGTTCTTGATGTCCTCCCACAGCTCATTAGATTGACTGTCACTAGTGTTCAGTTTCAAATCTGCTCTTAAAATTCAGGAGGGATAAACTTAACTTTATATTTGGGCTATTGTGGACTTGTAATTTTCTTCAACTTCTACCTGAATTTACATAGGAGCAATTGATAGTCTGTTTCACAGTCAGCCCCTGGCCTAGTTTTAGGTGCTGATATTGAACATCTCTGTATCTTCTTTTCCCACAGATGTAGTCAATTTGATTTCTGTGTGTGCAATCTGCAGAAGTCCATACATATAGTTGCCATTGTGGTGTGAATAATGATGTTTGCTATGAACACATTCTTGGACTTGCAACATTTTATTATTCTATCTCTCATTTTGTTTTTATTACCAAGACCATATTTTCCAACTACTATTCCTTCCTCTATGGTTCTAACTTTTGTATTCCAATTACCAATAGCTATTAATGCATTCAGACTGCATATTTGATCAATTTCTGATGGAAGACATTAGTAGAATTCTTCAATTTCTTCATCACTCTCTTTCGTGGTTGGTACATACATTTGAATAACAACAGTACTGATCAGACTTCCTAGAAGGCACATAGTTCTATCACAGGTATAGTTCTATCACAGACAGGATGATGATGCAGGAAGACTCACAGTGCAGAGACTACAAAGGCCAATGAATTCAAATGACCAACTCACCTTTGTGTCTGCAGAGAATGGCTGGTCAGATGTAGGCTACTAAGTGCTCCCAGGGTTGGTATGCTCACGTCTAAAAACCAGAAGTTGATGATACAGATTCAGGGTACAAAACAGCTGATGACACAACTTATTTGCTGAAAGTTTAGAATTTAAGCACTTTTAATGAAGAGTAATGACTGTAGCCATTAGTGTGGATTATTAAAACTCAATGTAAGGACAACCAAAATCCTCACAACTGGACCAATAGATAACATCTTAATAAATGGAGAAGAGGTTGAAGTTACCAAGGATTTTGTCTTTTTTGGATCAGCAATCAATGCTCATGAAACCAGCAGTCAAGAGATTGAAATAAATATTCTGCACATGAGTTTTTTAGACTATTGAAGTCTACGGATGTTACTTTGAGGACTAAGATGCACCTGACCCAAGCCATAGTATTCCCCATGGCCTCATGTGCATCTGACATTGGGACATTGAGTATGGAAGACCATAGACGAACAGATGAATTTGTATTTTGGTGCTGAAGAAAACTATTGGCAGTACCAGAGGCTATTAAAAGAGCAAGTCCGATGCATGTCGGTAGAAGGAAGGTCAGGATGCTCCTTAGAGGAAAGGATGGCAAGACTTTGTCATACATGGATCTTTCGACATATTGTCAGGAGAGATCAGTCCCTGGAGAATGGCATCAGGCTTAGCAAAATGCAGGAGCAGCAACAAAGAGGAAGGTCCTGGACAAGATGGATCGACATGGTGGCTGGATCAATGGGCTCAGATAGAGGAACCATTGCGAGCATAGCGCAGGACCATGCTGGGTTTCGTTCTGTTGTACATAATAAGCTCGCTGTTGATTGAAGGTGACTGAATGGCATGAGACAACATATCCATACAATGGCTCGGAGGCATGGTATTGGTGAAGCATATTAAGGACACTATGGACTTCCGGAAAAAGAGGCAAATCTGTTTTAGAAAGTGTTCTGACACAATCTTCCTCAAATGTAAGGATAATGAGCATTCCTCTCAAGTAATTTGGATATGTTATCAGGAAGAAGTTGTCCCTGGAGAACAATGGAATGCTTGGTAAGGTGATTTGTCAATATAAATAAAGAGAGGAAGACTGTCAAAAATGTAAACAAAATAACTGCAGAAATGGATGAAAGTATAGCAGTGATTGTGAGTGTGGCTCAGGACTGGGTCCTGCTCCATTTTGTTGCATGTAGTTCAATTCAACTTGACAGCACCGACACACAAAAACAGCGGCAGCAACTGAAAGACACACATTTAATTTTACTGTAGCACCAGTGTTTCATAATACCTTCTTTGAAGTTGAGCAAAGTCTAGTAGTAACCACCCTTACATGAATTTGTCACTTAACGTAACTCATTAGAGTTAAAAGCCATGGCTACCACGGGAAGACATTTAGTCTTTTATTTGGGTCACAGCTATCTGGCCAACACCCAGCCAAACAGCTTTTTAAATACTGACTTTTAATTAATTAAAAACTTGAAACTGCCTATTGAAGCAAGATGACTAATGAGACACCTGATTCTATCACCCCTACAAAAACTTAGGAGTGGCATTCTAAATTTTTTTTTTGAGAATCAAAACATCAGAATCATAGACAGAAGTGAACTCTCTGCTTGCTGGAATTTAACTAAACCACTCCAGATAAGAAATTGTTTCTTTAATGCTTAAAACCCATTAATGATGTTATCTCACAACCCATGACATCATCAACTTCCATTATTTAAAATGTATTGTGAGAAAAGTCACTCTTATTGTAACTGTGGAAGTTAATACAACTTCTTTTTCACTAGGTTTTTATTGTTTTATTTTTTTTTCTCCCATGGGGGGAGGGGAAGCAGATTCTTCCTTTTGTTAAAAACAGTTGTCTTCTGCCTATTGCCCTTTTTTAATGTCTCAATTGTCCCAAGACTTTCACCCAAGTTCATGTTCCCACTCCCACCCCCAGGGAACCAGCTCTAAATACATCTTAATGTTTTCTGTGGTTCAAACAGAACATGTGTTCTATATTATATTATTCTGAGAGTTTTTTCTCCCTTGGTTGAGAATACATTGCTTAATCACATAGACACTGATTATAACAAAATCTTTATTATTTTAATTCCTCATAGATTTTCATGGAAGCAAAAACACATGGGTGAATAGTAAAGTGTCTATATATAATCTAGGCTCTGACACTTCATTCCTGCCAGTCTTATTCTGCAGGACGGGGGAAAATGAGCTTTTAATAGCCTCAATACATATGATAAGTATATCAATAAGCCAATTGAATCATTGAAATGTGAAAAATAAAATTCTAGTAATAATAAGATATTTTATATCTAGTAATAAGATAATGTGTTTTAAAAAACTAATTCCTCTTAAATTTATATTCAATAAGAAAATTAGAATGTATTAATATTCACTGAATTTATTCACTTGAAACAGAGCCTCAGAGAGGTTAAGTTATTTATTTAAACTCACTCTACAGGGAAGTGGTAGAATTATGATGTTGATAGCTGTTTCCCTCCCCTCACTCCTCCCTCTTCCTCCCTCTCACCAAAACAAACAATCTAACAAACAAACTGACAAACAAGCACTGCCATCTCGTCATTTCAACTCATAGTCTATATGGCAGGTAGAATGACCCCTGTGGGGTTCCAAGACTGTCTTTCTTTACAGGAATAGAAAATCTTGTCTGTGTCTGTGATAGTTCAGGTAGACTAGAGGAACAAATTTCACAGACGTGCATATGGATATAAGGAACAGGTTTATATACAAGAGGAATGGGACATTGAGAAAGCATCCCAACCCAGTCCAGTTCAACGTCATAAGTCCGATATTAACCCATACGCCCAATATCAGTCTGTAAAGTCTCCTTACGACTCACGAAGTCACAGGCCAGTGGGTGCAGAGTCCCAGCACTGACAGGGGTTTCCCCATGGCTATTCGTTTCCAAGGCTTAGGTTCCATCAACAGCATTCCATGGTGGCAGAAGCAACTCATCACTGGCAGGGGTCCCCTCAAGGCCTCAGCAGCTTCAGAGGTCTGGTTCTATCAGGGCAAGGCCATGAGGTTTCTCCTGCGGCTCCTGCAGCAGCTTGGACACTGCCATCTTGTCTTGTCCATAATTCCCTGTCTCTGATACTAACTCCCAACAACTAGGGAGATAGCTTCTCATCTCCACGATGGAAATATCACGAGATTTCCCAGAAGTCTCAGGAGAAAGCCATGACTACACAGAGGCCTAATTGGCTACTCAATGGCTGTCTCCAGATTAACAGGCTAGACTCCACCCCTATATCTCAATCATTAAATTAACATAAGCACATAACTGCCACAGTGTCCTAGGAAGCAGCTGGAGGTTTCCAACTGCTAACCTTTAGGTTAACAATCCAACATATAGACTCGAGGTACCTTTAAAAGCCATGCCCCAAAGTATATGGTCATCTTTTTAAGGAAACAGAATAATCAAAGCTAGAAGTCAGAAAGTCCAGAAAGGGAAGAGCCTTGAATGTCAGTCTCTTGTTTAGATTTGCAAGAGAGTAGAAGCCCTGGTGGTCTAGAGACTATGCGTTGGACTGCAATCCATAGGGTTGGCAGTTCCAAACCACCAGCTGCTCTGAGGGAGGATGACTTTCTGCTCTCCATCTCTCAGATTTGCAAGAGATTAGAATGGAGTGAAACTGGGCATGAGAGTGGTACTGGTATTTTAGAAAGCTAATGCTTTAAAGAATTGCTGATTTTTTAAAATGTTTATCCTTTGGTCTCTTCCTCTTTTAGAAAGGAAAGTCTTCCTATATTAGAGTAGGAAACTGTAGTATGGATGTAAAAGATAAGAAACTATGACAAGACCTTGTCTTCCATTCTGTCTATGTATAAACTAACCTCAATTATTTCTGATATGCAATTTTTGGCAAAAAAGTTATCTATCACCAAGAGGAAGACAAAGGCACGTAGGCTGCACCAGCAAGTTGAGATAGACTACTTGTTCACAGGTTGGCTGTTTGAGCCCATCCAACCACGTTCATCTAGAAACATCAAGAAATTAATCTGACCTAGTAATCTGTATCCATAAAGATTATAGGTCCAAACCCCCGTGGTGGAGCATTTCACTCAAAAGCATGAGGGGTTGTAAAGAGGTCAAAGTGCCAGTTTCCCTACAATTACTGCGACATTACAAAGAGAAAGTTAAGGTTCTTACGTAACACACATTTGTGCTTGGCTACTGTCTGACCTAGAGGTGGTGATTCAATCCCAACCAGCAGCTCTATGGAATAAAATGCCCAGAGAACTGCTTTCACGCAGACCAAACAAGCAAACAGAAACCATAAACACCACCACCCAGAAAAATCAAATCCCTAAGTCTCCTTTTCTTGAGTCCATTCCTATGCACATGACTCTGGAAGACAGCCTAGAACTGCCCTGCCGACGCTCCACAAGTGGACGCTCCACAAGCAGGTGGCCACATCGCTCTCCTTCCAATTTGCTGATCTTTTCTGAAAGCTTGGTTCATAGGAAAAATTAGTAGAAAGAAAACTTGGGTAAATATTTTAGATTTTTTTTGAAATTCAAGGATATAGCCAAATTAATTTCCAAAATGATCACACCCATTGTGCCACTCAGGTAAAATGCATATGACCATCATACTGACATAGTTAATCATCATCAGTTTTACATCTGCCAATTTGGAGATGCAAAATAAATGTTGTTCCAGTTTACCTAATATAGTATTTAGCAACTATTTAATTTGAAATTTAAAAACCTGATTTGTTGTCTTGTTTTAACTTTGTCTCCTGTTTATTGTCTTTTGGAATACTAATGTCTTTGCTTTAGATTCCTAAAAGCTTTTAATAAATGAATGACATTAACCCTTACTGTTTAACTCTGAGTCATCAAAGAGCTTGTCATGAACAGTATTACTAGGATGTTTTATGTGAAAATAATTACATCATAAATGAGACCCATTTGTGCTAACCTGAAATTCAACATAAGATTATGCTAATAAAGGTCTAATATTGTTTCCTCTTTTTCCAATAAACCTCTGTTGAAAAGACTATGTATATGTAAATAATATATCATACTATGTAAATAGAAATTCTTAATAAGGGTGGAGACCAAGAGTATGGGAACATTACAAGGATATTTGTAAATGTAAAATTCTTTGCAAATGGATTGTTATCATTATCCTAATAAGAAAACGGTATAGCTTCAGGGGATTGTATTTTGAGCAATTTAGAATTATGCGGGCAGCTTTCCATAGGAGTTTAAATCATTTTTGGGGAAATGCTTGTAAAGTAAAATCAAGAACTGAAAAATGCAGTTTATACGATGAATGTTGCATTCCAAGTCTGTATACGTATCCATAAGCATGTTGTGGGGGTCAGTCAGTTGTTCCAGTATGCAGAAGAGTGGAGCTGTCTTGCTGTGATCTTCAGGAAAGTAGGGTGGGAGATCTTTGTCTTGTGCGCTCCTGGGTTCTACTTCAGACACTTTTCTAGATCTATTGCAGACAATGCTCAATTAACTGTTCCATGCTTAGCTATACTGACAGTTGGTTCCCCATGCATAAACATTGAGAATAAAATTTTAAACTATAGTTTTTGCTCTTTTAAAGGTCTTCTCTGGTATCACTGGCTATGAATTCTAGTTAACAGACTTTTAATATATACAGGTATATTTTACCTCACAGAAATAGGCAAAAGGTAACTGAATTGGCTAATACTCTGATTTAGGAAGATTTTTGGAGTCTATACAAATACCTACAACAGAAGCAAATACATGCATACATATACACATACATATATATAATGCTATCTACACCTATACACAATACAGATAACTAGAGAATATATATGCAGCAAACAACAAAAAAGAAAAAAACACATTTTTTTCCTGAAAAGTATAGATGGCTATATAAACCGCCAAGAAGCAGAGAAGCCTTTGAGAACTTTTTTTTCAGTCTTTTTTTTCTCTGCAAGGTAGAGTTTGGGAGCTTCCAGAGAAAATGCGAGTCCTTCACCTTTTCTTCAAGCTTTTCCCTAAGGCCCAGGGAAGCAGGGATCCAAAGAGCAGTTCCTGGGTTTCTGGGGTTCCCTCCCTCTGGGTCTGCAGAGAGCCGGGCCCAGAGGAGAACTCCCGGGACTAACCATCCTGGGGGATTCCTGGGAGTTCCAGGCTCTCAAGCTGGCAAAGGTTTCTTGGTGCTCCTTGGGGCCTGGGGGTGGGGGTGGGGCGTGCGCAGCGTCCAGCATCTGCCTAGCTCTGCCCCAGGCTGCGGGTCCTCATACCCAGTGGCTGCAGCCTTCCCCTGAGTCTTGTGACCACCTCCCATCACCGGAGGAGAGAGTGTGGGCATTGGGACAAACTTTGCCTTTTCCTCCCAAGACCCTGCAGCGACTCCTTAGTGACAGGCCGCTGCCGCCGAAGTTCCACCCAAACCTGTAGCCAGTTCCTGTCAGCCTTGAAACCTCGGGTCCTTGAACTTTGGGGACATGAACTTGAGAGTGGTACTGTGGAGGAAATGGGGTGGGGGAGGGTAGCTCTTTGGGTCATGAACTCCGGGTTTAACATCCCAAGTCCTCTGGGAGCCCTTCTTGATCCGATCGCAGACTGCGCCCCACCCAAAGCATTTTTAGACGCTGTCTGTCGCCCAGGCAGGGATTTCTGTGTCTTATCGGTAGGCAAAGAATTCTTGGCCCTCACTCTCGCTTGCCGCGATCAGATTACTTTCCACAAACTGGAACTGGGTGGAGGCGGGGTCATTTACTTTTAATCCCTTTATGTGCGTTCAAGTCACCTTGTGTGGTTGGGTGTGGAACGTCGGGGAGGGGGGGTTTCCCAATCGTGTGAAATCCCCATCTCATGGGTCTTACCGTGCCCGTGGGGTTGGCAGTGTTTAAAGTTGAGCAAGTCTGCAAATAACTACACAACACAATAGAGTACCCCCTCCCTTCCTCTCCCTCGCTCTCTCTCTCTCTCCATTTTTTTTTTTTTTTTTCCCTTTTCCTGCTTCCAAACGCCTTCTCCCAGGCTGAGGCTGAGTCTGGGCAGGTCTCCAAAGGAGCAGCAGCCACAACAATCCCGCAGTTCAAAGTTAAGCAGCGGTTGCACAACTTCCAGCAACTCTTCGCTGGCTCCTGGGGAGCTCAAAGCCCGGAACATCCCAGGAGGCGAAGGGAAAACTACTTTCAGTGCCCCCTGCACAGCGAGCGCCCATCCCGGCCGTGCCTCTATTTCACCCCCAGTGGTGATAAGGTCCTGGAATTTGCCTGCCAAGACGACCATGGCCCCCTTTGGAAAAAACTTACTAAAGACTCGGCATAAAAACAGGTAAAGCCATGCCTCTCGGCGCCTGTGTGTTTGCGTGTGTGATCTCGGGCGTCCATCTGTGCCATTGAGCGTCCTGGCAGTTGGATCCAGATGAAAACTGTTCCTGGCATAGCAAAACCCTGAGGGGGTTAGGACTCTTAGGAAGAGACAGCTGATGAGGTTATTGTTACCAGATCCTGGGTAACTGGGGGTCAGGTATAGAAAAAGTGGTCATTTTGACTCCTGTGGTCTTTCTTTGCTTTCTTTGCCACGCCTGGTTCCACAGCCAGCACCCCACCGACTGCTCTTTTTGTCACTCTACACATTTTAAAGTAGTGCGGTGGCAAGTGTCGTTTGGCTTGAGAGAAAAGTTTATGGAGTATGTTTCACGCAGAGTTGAAAAACTCGATGAAGATATCACTAGAACTCCGAGGCACTAATTAGAATGTACGAGACAGATGCGGAAACAATCCAGAAACCATTCTTGGGATCCTCTGAGAAAAGGACATTCCTAAGATCTGGAAAGTTCCCAAAGTTCCCAAAACACTCCGTAAAAAGATTTGGTATGAATGGATTAGTTGAAAATTCTTTGGAAATTAAAGGGCTACGGGAACCAAAAAAAAATAAGATAACTCTTCTCCTTTTTTCTTATTACTATTTGACTTGAATTTGCTATTTCCAGTCTGCATTGCCTTAGTGTTGTTTGTGAGTTTTCTTTGGAAACCATTCCCACATAAAGATTCTTCTTGAACTACTATGTATATCTCAGAACTATTACGTACTTCATTAATATTTTAGATGTTTTATTTTTACACCAATGATATGAGGATGGTTTTAGTTATGGACTTTACATTGCTAATTTATTTACTTTGGCATCATTGCTGTTCCACTCCTCTGTCTTTCCTCTTTGCATTTGTTATTTAGAAAGTGAACATTTTACAAGTAAACATTGAATGATAGGAAATAAGTATTCTCAAGTGTCTACGTGTGAATAGTTTTATAACTTTAACAAAATCTCCATTTAGTATCACACTTAACTTTTTTAGCTTATTTCAAATGAATTCATGATTTCATTATGAAGTTAAAATAACAATAATAAACACCATACAACTTTCTAACCCTATTTTATTTGCTAATATTTTAATAATGCATAACAATTTTGGTAATAAAAATCTATGTTAGCAAAATACAGTGATTGGGGTATCTTTTAATATTACCGATAGTTATCAAAAATAGCTTTGTTTGATGGTTACAATCAAATGTTACAAAATAACATTTGAGAAGACCAAATCACACAAATAAACAGAAAAAAAAACCTGCATTACATTACAAAATGAGCAATCTTTAGGACTATTTTTGAAGTACATTTGTTTAAATGTCATCAAAGGAGAGGACAATTATTTTGGAAAAGTTCATGACTCTATAAATCAAAATATGTCTTCTTCATTCTGATTTTTTAAATAATTCCCTTATAGTTGTGTGTTTTTGTTTTGGAATAATTCAAGGATTCTTCTATTTTGATTAAAATAACAGTGCACTAGAGTTTTGCATATACCTCACTCAGTTCCTCTCACAATAAGTCCAATTTTCATTCTTATCACTTAATTTTGACCCCACCTCTTCTACACTACCCATAAAACTAGCTTTTGTTTAGGAAGGTGAATACACAACCCTTTAAAAAATAAAATTTATATGTGAAATGATAGAAAGATTGATAGAAATAGCATTTGATATCTCGACTTTCTCTAAAAACATACACTGGTACTGCTAAAGGTAATGCTTTCTTTTGAACAAGGCACTTTGGCACATGTGGCAGTAATGAGAACATTTGGGAGGTTCCGCAGTAACAGACACATTTACCAACATATCTTTTCAGCCTTTAGAATAAAGTAAATCACAGCATATAGATGGTTGAGGATATAAAAATATAGGTCTTTCAAATTGAACCATAAAGCACATAGTAAGCTGAAATAGAATTAAAGCATGTTAATTTTTCCAGTACGTAGTAGGAGTTCTTTTTGCTTTGTTTACTTTCTTATAGGTGAAACTAGAGGTGAATGCTATGCCATTGAGTTTACCTATTTAAACACCATGAAGTTTACCCATTTTGCTTATCATGTTCTGGACAAGGATTTGAATAATTCTACTCTGACTTATTGAGATTACAATTCTTCCCTTAAATGTGACTGATGGCAAATAATTAACTGATTAAAAAAACAAACAAACCAATGCTGTCCTCAAATATACACTATAAGACAAATTGCAGAATGTCAATAAAGGGAAGATTTGAATAATTGTATGCATACTTTGTAATATTCAACTTAAACAATTAAAATGATAGCAAAATTTTATTTCCATGGGAAAAATATACATGTTTCTAAAGGACTACTGGGGTTTTGAGAACATATAATTTTGAGAATGTTTTTTGCACCACATGCACACTTGAAATAAAATATAATCATCCATGATTAAGCATTGTGAGCTCATTCTAGAAGCATTTTCAGACTTTATGGGTAAGAGAATTTTTAAGCTGTATGGACAAGATTGAAAATTTAAAGTGGAAGCATAAAGACATTTAGAGAGAAAACAAATGCAATAAAACTAGAAGTATAGATCCAAGTCTGTCTAGTCACTATTTTGTTTTCACTCTGGGGACAATATTGAACACGTGGCAGAGTTGAGTTACAGTTGTTTACATAAGGCCATAGACTAGAATTATGGTCTTTACTCAAACTAAGAACACAGCAATGTTAAAATTATTCTCTACTCTATCCATATGTAAGTTCATCTATTCCTAAAGCAAATGCTTCATCAAGGATTGCTTAACATTGACTATCATCAAAGTTATGTAAATTTGGAAACCAAGTTATTTTTACCCACCAGATGATCTTTTCTAAATGTTAAGAGGATTTAGTTAAACAGTTTGGAAACTATTTTAATGAAACTTTGAGAATAATATCTGGTCACAACATATTATTGTATTTGACATACAAACTTTCTAGTAGCTTTACCTCGTATAAAAAAAAAGAAATAGAACCAACTTGAAATCTGTTTTGCTTAGAATCAGTGTTATCTTTTATAGATATTTGCAATTGTGATAAAGTCTCAAAGTATGAAGAATAGGGAAGATAACCAAATTGAACAACATGAAAGGGAATCCAGAACCCAAAGCTTCTGAGAAGGAAACTTGACTGAACACATGGTATAAGATTTTAGTGAGCAATGGGGCTTTACTACTTGGAAGAAGACAGTTTTCAGAAGATTGGTTTGGTCTCTCCAGAGTTGGAGTGTTTACTTCAGTTTCAGAAGAATGGAATGATCTATACTAAATCCCAAAGATGGATGCAGATCATCTTAGATTTCTGTTCGACCTAAAGAATGGAATGGTTAGACTTGAGAATTTTCTTTTTGAGAAACAATTCCATTTTGAAGCATATAGTTTTTTAAAGTCTTGTCCTGAAGTAGCTAGAGAGGCTTATAATAAAAACCAAAGATGCATATGATGAATGAAGTTATCAATTCCCTTGATATTCACATAACTATTCAATAATCAACTTGAGATTAATGTATTTAAATGTTTGCATAAATTAATTTTAATGTAAGCACCTGCATATTGATTCTCTTTTCAAGATAGCAATTGATTTTAAAAGCTGTAACTTCGTAGCAAGTAGGAACTTATTTAAAAGTTCAGAAAACTGGAATGGCACAATGAAGTTTTTACACAACTTGGTAAGAGATATGGCTCCTAGGTGTTTTAATTTTTAAAAAAATGGAGCAGTCATTTTGACCTTGTACCAACCTTTCTAGAAGCAGATAATTGTCCCAGTAAACCAATGTGAAAATATCAATCCAGTTAGTAAAACCTTTATAATAATTATTATAGTACTATTTCATCATCTCATTTTTTTTCCTGTGTCTTTAGGCCTCAGGGCCCCAAAATTAATCACAGGTGATAATAGACATCCTCATATATCAACTTGAAATTAGTATACTCCATAACATGTGATCCTAATGACTATGTCAGAAGCATTACAGCACTACTCTTCTGTTATTAATATACAAAACATCTATCAAAGTTTGTTTTTGTGCCAGTTAGAACACATCTGGGATCATTATTTTAAGTAAGGGGCATTGCATTGCCTGAATAAGTTCATAATACTGTGACCATTTCATCCCAAGGAAAAATCACATTTTGTGATTTGGGTAAAATCTGCTAGCAAAATGCATGTACATTTTCTCTAATTCGGTGGATAGAAATTGTGCAGAATGAAAAAAAATCAAGTATTATTTAATGTTTCCATAATAATTTAAAATGCTCCTTAACTGGATTAAAAAAGAGCATCTAAATTTAAATATTTGAGTATTTAAATTTTCTCAGTTTCCAGGAGTTCCTGAAAAAGAGTTTTCCTTATGTTACCTAGTAACCTGAGTTGTTCTTAATTGGCAGCCCACAGCCTCTTAGGAACAATGACTGGAATGTTTTTTCTCTGGAAAAATATCCGAAGAATAGTGGCAGTGGTGAAACTGAGCTTCAGGTGAGAGCTTGAATGTTAAAGCTCAAAAAGCCATAAGCCAACTTGCATTCCAATGCACAAGGTATTATATTATGTGCTCACTTATTAATGTACGACATATGCCAGGGTGAAAAGGTCTTCGCAGGCTTTTAAAGAAAAGTGAAAAAGAGATTGATGCTGGTCAATAATTTTATTTAGACTGAACCTTTATTAATTGTCCTGAAATCCTTAGAAAGTTTTGATGTTCACCAACTGTTAAGTAGCTCCAAGACATCTGATAAGTGCCAAGACATCATAGATGTTTCACAACTATAGCTCTATTTTGATGATTTTTTTAAAGTTTAGTTTTAAAAATGGGGGTGTGTGTGCTAGAGTAGAGTACAAGTTTGTCTCAGATATATGTGGGTACCAATTATTGACAAGGAACCCCTTTGTCTCTCGCACATTGACTTTCTGAAATGAGGTACCATGTTAGCTGTACTGTGTATATGCCAAAGGAAAAGTTCAGCATACTTTTGTGTTTCAATGTTCTTTAATGCATATTTGCCTAAGGAGTTTTTATGACATTCTTTTGGCAAAACACAGAATTCCTGCTTTCTTAAGAGTTAATTATTTACTCTGTTTTAATAGGCTGTGATTCTATTACTGTTGGCCCAGCTTTATGCGTTCTGGGGAAAGTTTGCAAAATTGCTGCTTAGAAATAAAGGGAGTACATATGCACTCATCACAAACTAATATAGATGCCAACTAGTTACTTTTTATAAATAAAAAGGAACACAGGGAAGATGTTTAGCACTGGCAATGCTATCAAGATAATTGAAGAATATAAGCAATCAATGAGTATTACACATAGTGACACATAGGAAAATGACCTTCTTAAGTTTATATCTACAGATGGGTGTGGCCTCTGCTTAAATAAGATGATGTAATGTGTCTATAAAAAACAAAAAGTTATCATTGAGAAAAGGATCAATGAGAGCAGGAACTGTTAACTGCCATGCTCGTGTCTAGATAATTACTGTTTGTGGGCATAGTTGCTTTGAATGCATGTAAGTCCCTTCTGACTCAGAGAGATCCTATACTTTGTAGGTTGACAGAACTGAAACAAGGTGCTCAATTTAAATTAATTTATTGAATAAATAAGTTCCACAAATATCTCCCAACTAGAGCTGTTCCTCCACACAATGGCCAGAATAGTAGATAAGTAAATGTTATTGAAAAGTTGTGTGGGTAACCTAAAGAATGAACTCGAAAATGGAAGGGAGACCTCTCCTGCTCCTTGCTCCTGGACTCTGCTCCTCCTTGCTATCCAATGAAGAAGAAAGAGTCACATGAGAGAGAAAGCTGCCTGAGCGAGACTGACCAGGCTTGTAGGCATCAACAGGCCACGGAGGAGGGTTAGTCCTTCACCAGCATTGTTGTTAGTTGCCAATGAGTTTATACGAAGTCAGGGTGACCTAATGTCTAATAGGACAAAATGTTTCCAGATCCCAAAGCTTCTTCAGGATCATTGTAAAGAATTCATATTTGGTATGTTTGGATCCATTCTGACAGCTAATCTAGGGGGTTCATCTTTTGGCACTATATGGTAGAATTATTCTTTTTGTTCATATGACTTTCTATTCACTAATCTCAAAAGTAGACACCAAGTCTTTCTTCCTAAATCTGTTTTAGTCTAGCTGCTCTGGTGAAACTGATACAGGATCTTGTTGGTATTTTCAAGTCCAATGGCATCGTTTTCAGCATCATAGCAACACATGCCACTAGAGTGTGACAAATTAACAGAGAGGTGATAGCATTCTTCTTAGGGTTACTCTTACTCCTCTCACCCCCTTTGAAAAAAAAATCCTGTATGTCTATCAGAAAGACTAAGTAAGTAGATGATAATGCATGGCTAAGGAACCCTAGTGGTGCTGGGTGAGCTTTGAATGCTAGTCTCAAGGTTAGTAGTTCAAAACTACAAGCTGCTCTGTGGGAGCATGATGAGACCACCTGTTCCTGTAACACAGTCTTGGAAACACTCTATAAGGATTCTGTAAATCAGAATTGACCTGATGGCAGGAGGTTTGATTTTCTTGTCTAAATAGATGTTTACTCTAGGTTCTTCTTTATAATATAGAGCACTTTTCCTTTCTTGTGGTTTATTAAAGAAGAGAGCAAGAGAAGCAGAAAGGGAGAGAGAGAGAGAGAGAGAGAGAGAGAGAGAGAGAGAATTTTTGGCATATACTTCTTTTCTATGATTGGTATTTAAGAATTAATTTAAATGGATTTATACTCTGTATGAAGTTGTTGCAGTTTATGAGACAAAGAGCATGCATTAAAAATAGGTTAGAATCTTTCCTTGGATTGCTAGCTTTTTAATTTCAAAACTATATGCTATGTTATATCTTTGTCATTATTAGCTGTGACAAATATTAGCTGCTACAAATATTTACTTTTTTTTCTAACACAGCAATGACAATAATAGCATGCATAACTTGGCAAATTCAATTTATATAAGAGGTGCTCTTTTAAAAATATAATACACAACTACGTATTACTGTGCATAACAAAACTTTCCTAAGGCCACTCTGAAATCTTAGAAAGAAACTGCATAAAAGAGGTGACCTCATTGATGCATTGGGCTTCCTTACCTTCAGGTCACATCCACCTCCGCCGACATTCTTTATAGCACGGCGTGCCACACTTCTATGTGATCCTCATATACCAACAAGTGTAATGCTTCAAGCCATGCTATAAAGTATGCCTTGCTTTTCAAGTTATATAGATTAGACACCTAAAATTCTAATATGTCAAGCAATTATTAAGTGGAACAGCCAGGATTTGATTCTAGGTCCTTAACTGTTACTCTGCATCATCCATTTAGGAATTAGTTTTCTTATCTGTAACAATCCTAAATCATCAAGTATTTGAATTAAATCAGATTATGTAGAAATTATTTAACATGGTGTGAAGTCCATAGAAAATGCTCGACAAATATTCCTATCTGTGTAAGCCTATTAGATTCAAAATGCTATGAAGTACATTTATAGCATTAAATTTTTGATATTTTCAAGTTCAGACTTAGAACTCTTCACTGTGATTAAATAGAACATCCATATTATCACTGATATCTTTTTGGCACTCTCAGATATATAGTAGATTCTAAATCACCAGGTGTAATTATAAATGAATGTACATGCTACCTTTAATTTTTAATGAAATATTTCATTTCTGATAGTTTTTATGCTTAAGTCTCACATCTCTTTTGAGTCAAAATTATAGCCCATTAATTATTTGCAATTACAGCATTATGTAGTTAAGGAACATTTAACTATGTCTTGTACATTTTTCCTAAATTAGAGCATATATAATTTAAACACTTTAGTGCTATTTTTAATCTCATAAAGTGGGAGATTGAATTCAATATTTAAGATTTATTTCACTTTTAATATTTTGTGATTCCAAAATACCTTGTGTAGAGTAGAATTTAATTTTTGGGGGGGGTGACATCACTACTCTCTGTGGTGGGAGTAGGAGGCCCAGCCCCACTGCTGGAATTGAACCTCCGTCCCAGTGGGCCGCAGTCCTGCGCACAACCACTATGCCACCGGGGCTCAGCCCGAGTAGAATTTAATTTTAATGGTATTCCTTTCTTGCTTTTGATGATAGCTCAAAAAATAGAATTATAAAAAGATTTTTTGGTAATTTTAGATATAAAATGCAATGCATTCTCAGATAACTTCTATCATAAAAGGTAGTGTCTTTTTTTTCATTAAATACTTTTTTGGGGGGGGCTCTTACATCTCTTGTCACAATCCATGCATTTCACCCAGTGTGTCAAGCACATTTGCACATAGGCTGCCACCATCAATTTCAAAGCATTCTCTTCTCACCTGAGCCCTTGATAGCAGCTCCACATTTCTTCCCCTTCACCAAACCCTCTCTTATGAACCCTTGACAAGTTATAGATTATTATTTTATTATCTTACATCGTCCTCCATCCTCAGCCATTTTTCCATTGTTCATTCCCCTGAAAGGGGATCTAGGTTGATCCTTGTGTTCAAATCCCCTTTCCTTCCCAATCCTCCACCCCAATCCTCCTGGTATTTCCACTCTCCTTGTTGGCGCTGGCGAGGGTGGAGTGGGCATGGGAGGGTTTCTATCCTGGGATCCCTGTGTTGTAGGCTCTTGTCTGCAGCAGTGTGCATGCTCTGGTCTAATCCAATTTGTAAGGTGGAATTGAGGTCATAATAGTGGGGGGAAGGAAGCACTAAAGAACTAGAGGAATGTTGTGTGCTTCATCAGTGCTATACTGCACCCAGACTGGTTCATTTCTTTCCTGTAACCTCTCTGTAGGGGGATTTCCAGTTGTCTACAAATGAACATTATTATGAAAATCAAATTTGTTCATTTCCACTTATACAATGATATGTTTAGTCCCTCTAGGCTGCTTCTCTCTAATAATTACCAACTGGTTAGTATTTGGTAAGCATGGTCTAACATTAAAAAAAGAGTGAATTTTATTAGTAACTCTTTCCTGCATTTTATTTCTTTATCACTAGCAAACTCTATATGGTGCTGCACAAGACATGCAAGGCACAATGTCATTTTCTAGAGATTAATTTCCTAACGGGTCAAATAGCACACATAGTTAAATATCTCATGCACGAACTCTTTTATTAAAAAAAATCATCATTCCATGGGAAACTCTCTTTGACAGAGTACGTAAAGTCACATCTGTCTAACACAATTAAGAAAATAAGAGAATAACCTCCGAGGATAGAAGTAGGGCTATTCTGTGGTAGAGTCAGTGCTGAGTCATGGCTAGTTCTTTCTAAATTGAAGCACCCCAGGAGGCTTCAACAAGGTCACCAAAATTCTGAATTTAAAGATCATGGAAAATTTCCATGAAATTATTTACATTCTCCTCATAAATGAAAAGAGTATAATGAGGTAAAGGAAAATGAAAGGCGCATCATCATAATTAGATAGCATTCATTAAGCTCGCACAGTTAAGTGACAGGCTTGGGCAAGAGAAGAGAATATACAAAGAGATGTAGGAGGGGCTGAATCACAGGAATCCAAGACTGACTCAGATAGGATAATCAAGAGAACATTCCAGGGAATAGGCAGTAATAGGTCAGTGTGGCAAGAATCTATCATTGTGAATGGGTTGATAGAAAAAATAGTACCTTTCCAATTGAAATTACAAAAGTAAGCATTTAGAAACCTTTAATGATGTGTTTGTCTAACAGACTCAGCGTTAACATTTGCTGTTAACTCTAATTATCTAATTGCTGTTAATGCTAATTATCATATTTAACTCGACAGTTTATCAGTTCATAAATTTGAGTGATCACATCATTTTGTGGGTATTTTCATTTTAATTCCATTAACACAGTTAGTTGTCCAACTTCTGCTAACTTGCGTGCTCACTTATAGTAGGATATAATTTATAGGAAATTTCTGTCCAAGGCCTATTTAAATACTATACAAGTGAAAGTGTCTTGCTCTTCACCGATAACTGAGACATTTTATACCAAACTCAACAACCTCTTAGTTGCCTTCATTTAGTCTGATTTCTTCCATTCCCACACACAGCAGTCATGATAAATTGAAGGGGCATAAAATCAATGGACTAATATTAATTTGGAAAACCACAATTTATCATAGTACAAGCTAACAATACAATTTTTCACTCTGCATATAAGACCTCACACATAGCAGGAAACCTTGAGAGATGCTATTGAAAGCTATGGGTATTCCCACGGCATATAATTAGACCTATAATAGTCACATTTCCTTTTGAAGGAAAACAAATTGTAAACAATTGTAGAAACACTTAAGAATCTATAGTGGACTTTTAGTTTTAAACTCTAGTTATAGTTCAAGAAATTATACTCAATACCAGTTTTTGATAAATATTTTGACTTGGTTCCTTTTCTAGTCTTCTATACATAAGCATACACAACTCTCCAGGGGAGAAAGCAATAGAAAACATGGGGTAAGAGAGATTGTAATTGGTGTTAGATATGCAAATTATAATAATAATTTATAATATATTAACATTTATGGACAGGAAATGAATGTAACAAAAAAGAGGAGCTGACACTGGGAGGTCAATATGATGAAAATGTCCAGAAAAGAATAAAGGCGGCACATGTACAAATAAGCCTGATGCAATCAATATATGGATTAGAACAAGTGCTGTAAGAGTTACCAATAAAATGATATTTTAATAAAATAAATAAATGCTTTTTAAGGAAAAGAATGTATTTTTAGAATATTTAATAATAGTAACGCGTATCAGGCTGTTATGTTTATTTGCCTGTTAGTCATCAAATGTGGTTTCACTTTCAAGTAGAACTTATAATCACAATTTAGAGGGTTAAGTAAAGTGATATACTAAGATATGGTATCTTTTTGCATATATGAATCTCCCTGCTGTGGTTTAACGTGACAGATACAATGATTAAAATAAATAAATCCTGATTTATTTGTTGAATCTCCCTCTTTGCTGGGGAAGCAATATGAAAGATAATATATATGGACCGGATTGTAGCCTGATCTGCTCTCTAAGGAACAAACTGACTAATACACATGCAGAAATATATAAATAATGGTAACACAGTGTAAGCTGTTTCAAGTATCATTATAAAATCCAGGTACTCAACAAATACTTTTTGAATTTTAGTACTTGGAAAATGCTATTCTCAGTGCTAAAAAGGGACTAGAACAAGAAAATCAAGGTTTCTAGTCCCCCAAATTGAATAGTGCAATCATCAACATATAAATAATAAGTGAATAAAGAAATTCAGATAGTGATTATTGTTTTAAAGAAAAATAACATTTAAAAATCAGAGTGCTGTGATGGAGAGTATATGATTACATTAGAATTATATTCGAATTAAAATTTAAATATCAAAAAGAACCAAGCACTCAATATTCTGGAGTGAAAAGTGTTTTAGGCAGATGGGAAAGAAAGTAATAAAGGCATTTGTACACAAAAACCTTGGATTTACAAAATGAAAGACAAGAGAAAAAGAGGTTGAACAGAAAAAGCATAGTTGGAAATCTAGATTGGATATAACCATTAGGTATTTGCAGATTATAAGACATATTTATTGTATTTTAAGCACAAGGGAAATTCACTAAGGGACTTTAATCAAGGGAATTATATGATCATATTTGTGTTTGAAAAGATGATCCGAGGCTACTATTTGGAAGAAGGCTTATAGCATAGCAGTAAGAGTGAAGTCAGGGAAATTATTTGAAAATTATTGTAAACTCACTAAACAATGATTGCCTCATGCCATTTCTGACTCATAATGACCCTTTAAGAAAAAGTAAAAGATATCTCAAAGGGTTTCCACAGCTGGGAACCTTTTTTTTTGGGGGGGGGGAGGGAGTATCACTGCCCTCTGGTGGTCATGGGAGCTACTCAGCCTTGCTCCTGGAGAGCTGCTGCTGGATTTGAACCTCCAAGTCAGTGGGCCACAGTCCCGCACTCAACCACTATGCCCCCGGGGCTCAGCCAAGCTGGGAAGCTTAATAAAAGTAGACTCTGACATCTTTCTCCCCACTAGGCTGCTGGCAAATTCAGACTGTTAGCTTTTCAATTAGCAGCCAAGCTTATCACCCTGTGACAGCAGTAGTCCCAAAAGGTTATTAGTGCTCTAGTAGAGAAGGTGGAAAAGAATCAAAGTCAATACAGTTTATAAATAAAACTTAAGATTCACTGATGAGCGAGTAAAGATAAAGAAGGAGGGATAATTCTTAAGGTTTTTCTTTTTTTGCCAGTATGTGCATTGTGACAGGTACAGGCATGGGTTCCAAACTTGTGTCTTTCTTACCTATTGTTAAGAACCAATACTCCTAAAACCTACGTTACAAATGAGACAGACATAATAAGCCTTACAGCTTCAAAATAGCAATGAAGGTCAAATAATTATTATTAGTATTATTATATTTTTATTATCGATATTTTAGTATACCTCCAAGTGTCTCTTTAATGTTTATTATTCATAGAAAGCTACACTATTGTGATAGGTAGGCATTTGTTTTGGTGCCAATATGGCTCCTCTAAGAGCTTGTGGGCAGAGTTTAGCTTGTTGCAGCGTATTGGAGGGTAGCAAGATAATGTGGCTCTCTGGAGGCTGGTCTACCGCTCTTTTTGCTTCACCTTCAGCCCAGCAGCTGAGACCTGCCAGAACTTTGTGATGCTTCCACCAGAGGTGGCCTGTGGTATTCAAATAACTTTGTTCTAAATTGAAGATATAGAAGTGAAGGGGTGAAATTTAGCCTGTCAATCAGGTCACAGCTTGATGACCTCTTTGGCAGGTGTCACCAAGGGAAATGGCTTCCTGGAGGCTGGTCAGTCTCTCTGTGCTTTCCCTTCCTGCTGGCAAGCCACTTCAGAGCCCTGGAGGTACATCCGCCATTGGATCTACAAGATGCTGCACCCTCTAGCCTGTGGTCTTCTAGAATTATTGAATATGGTTGTGAGTCTGATGTGAGTCTGATGAGGGGTTTATGGACTAGTGTCAGATGTATGGCCTAATATCAGACTTATAGATTTGATCTAGACTGGGCTGGGATGTTTTCTTAATATACAATTATTCTTTTATATAAATCTCTTTTTCATACATATGTCTGTCTTGCGATCTGTTATGGTACCTTGGGAATGGAGTACGCAATATACAGATCATAAAGATGGAGAGTGGATGCTTGTTTGAACTCTGCCTTATAGTCATTTTACTTTGACTAACTGTAGGTCAGATGAATCCACACTGTTTATTTTTTCTGGAAAGGATAAGGAAAGTGAAGATTTTGATTCCTAGAAGTTGTCTTTGGCTAATACTGTCTGAAATGGTGAAAATAATATGATAAATGTATATTTTTAGTACAAAGTGCAAAATGGCACCTTGAACTTCTCTGAGAGCATGCTGCTTAGTCAAAATGGCTGACAAAAGGTCAAAATGGCTGAGATAGGCGTCACCTTGACTTGTTGCAATCAGAGGTTGAAGACCCTATTCAATATAAATGGGATAGTTTAGATAAGATATGGATAACTTGCCTGTTTAAAGAATGTGTTTAGGATATGACTTACTAGATTTATACTGATTTCTTTTGCTCATTGTTATTGATCTAATGATTGATAGAAATGATTAGTAGAAAGTATGAAAGCAGTTGGTAAGCTCACTCTCTTTAGCCATTAGTTTGAGTCTTTAAATGGTTTAGAAGAAACCTGCTAAGAAGGCTCTAAAAAGATGTGCCAACCCAGTCCCTTGAGTGCTCAGGAAATTTGCATTTTAAGAGATTTGTCCAGGGAACAGTTGACAGACTGAAGAAAAAAATAGGAACCCTTTACCTTTTTGAATTTTGAACTAGTGGTTTGTCCCTATAGCTGGAAACATCTGGTGCCATGAAGGGACTCTCCTCTCTAGGGCTGAACATTATAGGGAGCCTGTGGGCAGGCTGAAAAGCTTGCTTGGTGAACATGCAGATCTACTTGTAAAGTGGAAGTGGGAGAAATGCAACAATAAAGTGACACTGACATCTATACACCTGGTCACAGGGACTAGAGGATAAAACCAGAGCAGGTTGGCTGGTCTGAAATTCATGAGCTAGCTCAAGGAGGCTAGGGTCATTGAGAATTTGTGATGGGGCCCATGGTTGAAAGGTGAAGCAAGCAACCGGCACCCTGGTGAGGCTATGAGGTAGCCCATAGCTTTGAGTTGCCCAGAACCTGATTAGATAAATATAAGGTTTCTGAATCTGTGACTTGGTGCCTATTGTTGATGACTTTATGGATAGCCTGCCCTGATTTCATTTTGCTTATGGATGTGGATTCACAAGGTTCCAACTGGACTGAAGATTCTTCCTATCAAAGAATATGTTTGCCTCCTCAGAGCTTTGAGTTGATATAAGTGGCAGTATAGATATCAGATACCGAAAATGGGGAAGATAAAGGCATGAAGAGACTGGTTTATAAGCTTTTATGAATGGAAGAATATATTGATAGGATTAAAGGATTATGGTGTGAGTGGTTGCATAACTATAATTGTTAAGTGTAGAATGTTTTTGTTTTGTTCACTTCTAGAATATTATGTTTAAATGAGGCTAGCATATTTTGAGCTGTATGCATTTTTGTTTAATTTTGTTAGGCACAAATATGACCTTACAGTTGTCCTTGCTTTTAAAATTATATATAGCTAAAGAACTGTGTACAAGAATGAAGTTGGCAAGGGGTGGACTGTAAAAGTTTTTTGTGTAGAGATGTCTCCCTTAGGATCATTTGGGTGCAGTTTAGCCTGTCAATCCTGTCACTGATTGGAAGGGCACTAAGAGAGAGGGCTCTCTGAAAGCTGTCCTCCCTTTCTCTCTGCTTCATTGTCTTGATGGTGAACAACTCGGAGACCTGTGGTAGCCCTGGAGATGCTTTTGCCACCATTGTAACCACAAGACTTCCCACCCACTGGTCTGAGATTTTCTCACATTTTACATCATTGCTTGTGGCTGTGTGAGTCTGAGGAAGGATGGGTTTATGGACTTGATCTGGACGAGGTTAGGATGCTTTCCTGATATAGAGCTACTTCTTGATATCAAGCATTCTCTTACATATATGTGTCACTGTATTTGTTTCTCTAGTCATCTTGGTCTAATACAATTGCTTACCATATACTAATATGAGTTACAAACCACATCCAACTCTTCCGTTTTGAGTATAAATTTGACTTAAAAGCAAATTTTGGAATGGTACTTCCTATATAAAAAGATATTTATTAAAGAACAGTCTTTCCAAGGAAACATATGAAGAATTAATGGTTTATTGTGATTGAGTTTCACAAAGTAGTTCTTGGATTGGGCCCTAAATGAGAAGCAGTAAATATAGATAAACAAAATAAAACAAAAAGTATTGTTAATAAAAGAAAAAACAAGAGGAAAAACTCTTTGACATAACAGTATTTGGAAGATTGCATTGTTGCTTTGCCATAGGAACCATTAAAAAGCTATGAACAACAAAAATCTGTGAAAAAACATTAAACAACATGTTTAATATTCATCAAGAGATGTACAGAAATTCTGTCCTCAATCTAAGAAAAATTAGTTCTCATGACATGGCCCAACTTGATGCTCACCCTCCTGAAGAGATCTTTGAAGACAGGGCTGCTATAGGAAAGCGTGGTGAAGAAATCAGATGGTACCCAGTGATGAGCAATAATAGCATCTGGGGTCTTGAAAGATTGTCTTAAAAACAAACAGACATGTAAGTGAAATGTCAAATAAGTTCACATGTCAGAAGCACTATACCTGTGTGCTCAAAAGATTATAAAAAATAAAATCCAAATCAGTAGGAGGGAATAGTATCAAAACTTAAATTGTGAACACCCAGTTTGCAGAGGGCTGTGGATAAGAGTGGGAACCCCAAATCCATTTTCATGGGCCCCACATGGATTAAGCCTCCTGTGAATCCTCTCTGACTGGAGATGAGGCATGTGAGTAGCCTTGCTATCAGACAACATTGGAAATTCCATTATGGCAGATTTAGTTAGGTTAAAATAGAATGTCTGATCACATATACTCTCCTTTAGACACAGTCTAAGGTTGTTTCAGTTTTTAATGTCTTCTGCTTCCTTTTTGTTTGAAGTTTTTCCATGTTTTGTTCAGACATTTTGTTGCTGTTCTTGTTAGTATGCTTCCTGTTTGTGTTTTCTATGATATTCTGTATATGAAATCCAGGCTTGGTCAATCTATGTAATCAATAATTGATTGATAATTGCCTAGGGAGCATGGCAAGGGGCTGAGGCTGTGGTGGGAGACGGGTTAACAACAATGAGTACCAGAAGAAAATGTTCTGAAATTGGTTGTGGAGATGATAGCGCAAATCTTAATATGACTGAACAATTAAATTGCATAATATATGAAGTGTCTTCCTCAAAACTGTATTTTAAAAAAGAAATGTATAGAAAATATTGAAGGGAGCAAAGAAAGAGTATGAATGACCAGTTAGAGGAGATAAACATGTTACGATTTTGTCATTTATATAAAAAATAAATAAATCACAAAGGATACACTATGAAGATAGAATCTACTGTAACTTAAAATTAAATATATGGAGGCAAGAGAAAGTATTCTGATGGAAAATGAATCAGTGATAATTAGGATTTTGTATCTAAATGACTGGCAATATAGGTATTCCATCATTGAGAATGGTTAAGAAAAGTCAAAGATGATTTGGGCAAAGGAAGAACTTCAGGTTAAAGAGTGAAAAAATCAGGGTGCCTTTCAGCTTTCTAAATATTCCACCCCCAGCCACCTGGTGTTTGGACACTCTGCACCTGAGACGGGAATGTAAAAGCAGGCTTTCTTTCATCCAGCCTACTTTCACCTTGCCTGACATCTACCTGGGGCTGATTAATCCACATGCTGCACCTGGAATGAGATAGACTTGAAAGGCAAAACACTGGTTTCCAAATTTGGGGCCTCAGGCTGACTAATTCCATGGTAAACCCACTCAAACCACAGAAAGCATTGAGCAGCCATTCTTTGAGTGATCAAAAGTACTCATTGAAATTACTTTTGAATATAACTGTCACTTGTTCAACATTACAAATTCTTATTGAAAGACCACATTATGTTCACCTTTTGTGCCTAGAGAACCCTGCACAGAATGGTTGTTTAGAGTGAAGTTAGATACATATCATAACATTTAAATTAATATAATGTAGACTTTTATCACAGCAAAGTTACTCAGCTAAGTCATTGTAATGTGCATACAACCATAGACTATTTGTAGCTAAGTCATCATGGCCATGTTCCAGCAAAATGTTATTTACAGAACCAGGCAGTATGGCAGCTGTGGCCCTCAAACACTAGCTTGTATAATCCTGGTCTATATAGTATAGCAAGTTTCCTTCATGTACTTTGTTTCCCTCCTCCTCAAGAGAAGAAATCTTTAGCATTCTCCACGCTAAGCACCTAAGGGTCTCTGGTGGCCCCATGCTCAAGTGGTTGGCAGTTGGAATCCGTGACGAGAAACAGAGGTGGCCATATTGTTCTGTTTCTACGAAGCATGCAGCATTGGAATTCCCAAGCAGCAGTTCTACTCTTTCCAAGAGGGTTGCTTGAAATTAGAAAACACTTGATGGCAATGGATTTAGCTTTTGCCTTTTGTTTTAAAAGATTTTGTATTAGGCACAGAGAGGCCTTGAAGAAGAAAGCCTCAGCGCAGTGCCTGTCAGACTGGCGGAGAAGCAAGCATCATATAAGGTGGTTGCTTTTCTGCGCTCTCAAATCAGCTCTAGCCGAGGGAACAGTGCACAGCAGAGTGAAACTGGATCCTAGCCTCCTCTGTCATCAAAAGCCGAGACACTGTATCCATTGCTTTTATTGAAGATTTCCCTACTTTTCCCAGTCCTTTACCAAGCAGGAGTTCATGCCCTACTAGGGGCCCTCCCTGTTGTATTCCAAACTAAGCACAATGAAGTCTTGCCCTCCTTGCTTCGGAGGCCCTTTCCAGTGGCGTTAATGACAAGGCTGCTCGGTGTGTTCTTCTGACCTTCCATGGCAAATTCAATATTCTGCACCAACACTTCAGGGTTCTGTGGATAAGGTCTCAAGAGTGGCTCACATATCTCTGTGGATTCTTACAAGTGGCATTATTCAGAGAAGGGTATGGGATGTCCCCAGAGAAAGCAACATTTGAAACAGAGTAAGAGTAAAATGGAGAAGCCTAGCAAAGGGTAATAGGTTATAGAAACAGGTTAAGAAACAGCCTAGAGTCAAAATGAAAACAATGTAGACGCAATTCAATCCAGTCTGGCAATCAATACATTTTTCAAGGGCAGCATTTTTAGATTAGGGAGCTATCATTGTACAATTGACTTTAGATAGAAAGGTCGCTCAGAGGAAAATGTAATGTGAGACAAAAGAAAATGAAGTAGGCAAAATCTGGGCTCCACCAACGAAATTAGTTATCAATTATTACATGATGGAGTACAGCAAAAACTGATGGAAAGCCACAAAATACAAGCAGTCCTTACACTCACGTCTTGTCATCGTGAGGTTCCCAAACTTAGCAGCGCTCAGGGGATGCACGATTGCAGATACAGTGATAGTAAGAGCCCAGTGTTTTTCTCATTGGACCACCATCTGACCTGGTTGGAGAACCCACTTATCCTAGTCCCTTATCCTTTATAACTCCTCACTTTTTTAGCTCCATCAACCGCACCCTCCCCCCCCACCCCAGCACCTTTCACCCTGCCTGCCTTGCTCTAGTTGGTCATGATCTTACACCATCCAGTTGTTGCCCCATGCCCTCCTACTGGGATAAAGATGTGGGGACAGAAGAGAAGGGAGTCCATGGCCAGTCAGTTGCTCTGGCCCTACTCCAGGCAAAGACCATCAGAAGTACCATCTAAGTTGCTTGTTTGTTTTTAAGTTAGCATAAATATGGAATATTTGACAAATGAGGAATAAGTAAATATATTTAAAATTGTTTGTGGGTTAATTGGATGATTCTTGTGCTGGCAAGATTGGGTTGTTTCTCTCTCTCTCTCTCTCTCTCTCTCTCTCCTTCTCTCTTCTGTGAGATAGCCACATGGCATATTTGCAGTTATTGCAGGGACTTTCACATGTAGAAGCATATTATTAAAATAGCTAAAATGGTTGAACTTTTTGCCTTATTTGATATTTCATCTCAGACTTTTTCCTCATTCTTATCCTGAAATAGCATTCCCAGAGGAAGAAATGGGAAGAGGCAGAATTCTTAAGGCTTTCAGAATTTGTATAGCACAGCTTTGACACATTCTATTGGACATAGTGAGATCTGAAGTTTATTTACAAAAACCAAACTAAACTCACTGCCACTGAGTGAAGTTCCCAGGCTATCATCTTTACAGCAAAAGATAAAGTCATCTGTCTCTTTGCTTAAATATCTGGCCAGTTTGAGCTGCTGACTATGCAGTTAGTAGTTCAATGCATACCTGACAGCACCACCAGAACTCCTTGGGTCTCCTGTATTGCCATGACAGATGCACCAATTGGTCAAGCAATGGACACACATGCAATCTCGGGCTGTGAGAATCATGTTTTGTGGTTATATGTAGGGCTGTGATCCACATGGTTGACTATTTGACATCACCAGTAGCTAAGCTGGTCCCATAAATAGTTACAGTTTTAGAAACTCGTGGAGGGTTCACTATGAGTCAGTGTTAACTCAATGCAGTGAGAGTCAATGTTACAAAGAGGTCAAGTCAGATCAGTTCTGAAAAGCGTCATTGTGTTTAGCACGTAGGTGATCGCTGATGGCTTTGCAATGGTCTGCTAATCAGAAGGCCAGCAGTTCCAACTGACCAGCCATAATCAATGTGATGGCAGTGGATTTGGCTTTAATGACTTTCAATGGAGAAAAGTAGTGGTCAAATGAAGGTCACCACAAGGTGACAAGATTGACATACATGATGGAAAATTCCAGAAGAAGAAAGAGACATTATGAAGATTTTGAGAATAGAGAAAACATGCAGTAAGTCTTAGAAAAGTAAATGGATATCTTATAAAATTATTACAGTTTAAAACATTGGTGACAAAACCAACCAATTTCCATCTAGTCAAAGTTTAGTGACCCTATAGGAGTGAGTAGAATTGCTCCCGTCAGTTTCTGAGGATGTTCATCTTTCCAGGAGAAGATAGCCTTTCCCATCTCCAAATGGTGGTTTGAACTATTATCTCTCCAGTTGGCAGTCCAATGTGCCACCTGGGCCCCTTCATACCTTGGCAGGGGAATGGAATGCATCTTCAGATAGTTTATGCATAGTTTACTCATGTTAAAAATGTTTTCCAATGTCTCACGTTAACAAAATAATAATATTTGACCTTGTGCTAAGTCCTGACACATTCATGCTTTTTGTCAATATTCATTTTGAATTGTTCTTTATCGTCTGCCCCAAATCATGGCAACCTCCGTGCACTAGGCAGGGAAAGCTCGGCTGCACCATGCCCATGATCGGTTGCATGTGTCATTGTATGACACAAAGGGTTTTCCTTTGATGAATTTTAGAAGTAGATCACCATGTCTTTCTTAGTTCCTCTTAGTTTGGAAGCTCCATTGAAAAATGTTCAATATTTTAGAAAAATGAGAATCTCTGATGGCAAAAGGCTGGTGACTACGTCTAAGGTACATTGATCAGTAATCAAGCACAGGTCTCCCACCTGGAAGCAGAGAATGTATTGCTCTTTATATAATTTAGCCTTCATTAATGCCAAGTGTTGACTATTTTAGATTAAGCTTCCAATAGAACTAACTTCTTTTATGAAAGTTGTGTTTTATTATAGTTTATTTAAAGAACACTTAAAATATGAGAACCAGGGATAAAAATGCTCACTTTGTAGTTTTAGTTGTCCTAATGGCTACTTAACATTGTTTCAGGTTTCTGGTACTATTCTCATATATCAGCAAAGCTCAAAAACATTTGGAGAGGGAAAGTGCAAACTAATAGGGAATCTAAATATGTGCTAGACAGAGGTAGCCCTGGAAAGTAAGCACTTAGAATATCCAGTGAGATTAGATATGTTTTCAACATTTCATCTGGTCAACACTACATGTTAAATATTTACAGTTTGATTATAATCAATTTCCGGAATCTGAACTATGAGCTTAGTTTACTTAACCCTCAGAAGTCTCCAATGTGCACATTCTTTTCACATTCTCTTCCCTATTCTCTGTTTATGGGAATTGTGTGCTCTATTCTGCAGCTATGGGGTAGCTTGTGTTTTCTTATCATGAATGACTATTTTAAAAGATTATTTCCTGAAAAGAAAACTAGCATGATAAGAAAACAAAATTAGTATCATCTCTCTCCTTATATATACATAAGTATATTTATGTGTACTAAATAAACAATCAAATAGTACACAGATGATTTGAGACTTGATCAAAACTTTTAAGTGAATCAATTCTGTTATATGAAAAAATATTAAGGAGATTAATTTCTTTTTTCTGTGAAGTGAATATTTTGGCCAGTAGCATTAGCACATATTTGCTTCCTACTGCATGGTAAATAAAATGCTATGATGCTATCTGCCTTGCTTAAAAAACCGAAAATTGAGACTACTCTAAATCTTGTTTTGCATTCAGTATCTAAGTCCATATATACCAATTTGAATCCCTAGATGATGCTAAAGCACTCAGCTACACACCAGGAGGTTGGTATTTCAAATACATCCAGAGGTTCCTCTGAAGAAAGGCCCCCAAATTTTCATTGACTCCAGCGCTACTGTTTTGTGTTTGAGTTTTAAGGTTTGGCAATCAGTTTGAATGATTCGTACCACACAATATTAGGTTACAAAAGAATCTTCTGAGTACCACAACAAGATGATATTATGCTGAATGTAGTTTTATTGCTATTGCTATTAAAAGGTACCTATCTAAACCTGTTTATCACAACCCTGACTAAGTGGGATCAGATAATCCCCCTCCCCCTTTAATTTCACCACACTAACTCTACAGGTTTCACCTTCATCCTGCAAATATTGTGTTGGCATCCTCTTCTCCAAATATGGTGTCTAGAAATTATCCTTTCCCATGTTGGTCTTGATATTTTTGTCCATGACAAAGTAGACCTAAAGGTCTTGGTTGAGGGTGGGAGGTGCGATAAGGGATAGGGATGCAATGACCAACACTTGCTATCAGTGTACACTAGTATTTTGATTATTTCAGTCATGTTTTCTTACAATCTTTCTTCTTCTCTTAAGGCCCATGTCTCATAACTGCTTATTAGAAGTTGAAGTACACGTCCTTAATGAAGAAACAAGATTAGTAGGCACATACTATATAAATTTTATTTGGAAAGAAATTAATATTTCCATAAATAGATCTATTCTGACATTTATGATTCTATAAGGTCTATAATATCTCAATATAAATGCCCAGACTCCTTAGGACCATCCCTGAGGTTAATAGAAGGGAATTCTCTAGACAACACTAATAAAAACAAGTTCAAAAATTGACTGGAGATGAAACAGAGCAAAAACCAATGTTCTATTTGTATCCTATCCCAGTAAATAGCACTGTCAACTATCATCATTATTTATTTTAGACCACTGTACTAGAGATTAGCAATGCCTCCCTTGCTTGATAGTTTTGCTTCATATATTTTACTTTCAGACCCCTTAGAAGATAAGGAAAGAGGTAAAGGTAAGGCTGTGATGAAATTCACAGCATACTTTGATGCAAATCCACAAGAAGATTTCTCAACAGTGATTCTATTGACATTTAGTATCAGATAATTCTTTACTGTGGAGGGTTGCCCTTGGAATGGTAAGTTGTTGACATAACAGGATTTTTTTCATTATGTGCTTTTGAATCTCTGAACCCTGAAAGAGCAGCCAAAATGTCTTTGGGTATTGCAATTATCTGCTGGGAACAAAATTATTTTTGTCACTGTTAAGTGCTGTTGTGTTTGGTTTCAGCGCATAGCGATGCTGTGTACAACAAACGGAAACCCCGTGTCCCCGTGCCATCCTCACGATTCTTATGCCGGAACCCATTGGTGCAGCCATGGTGTCATGCCATCTTCTCAAGGGTCTTGCTCTTCTTTGCTGACTCTGTACCAAATACAATGTCCAAGACTTGTCTCTCCTGATAACAGCTCTGAAGTCCATGTGACAAAGTCCAGTCACCCTCACTTCTAAGGAACATTCTGGCTGTACTTCCAAGATAGATTTTTTGTTCCGTTGTACAGCATTCCATGGTATTTTCAAATCTTTTACATCAGCACCATAATTCAAATGCATAACTTCTCCGTGGTATTTATTCAAAGTCTAACTTTCAAATGCATGTGAAGCAATTGAAAATGAAAATGATTTAGGTCAGGCACACCCTAGTCCTCAAAGTAACATCAGTGACACTATGTTAAAGAGTAATTGGGTAAGAAGGTGAGATTCTTCAGTTACAAATTTAAAAAAAACAAACCAACCAAAAACGAGTAATGATAAAAACAGACCAGTATATGAAAATTGGCCAGGTCTCATATTTGTCCCAGAATTTTCACCTTTTGTTCCCCTTCAGTCTGATGGAGGCTTCCACCAGCATCTCCAGGAACAGGGATCCAGAAAGTTCTAACCCTGAGTCCCAAGCATGAAGCCTTGCTTGAAACATTAAGCAATAAAAACATTTCACTAAGAATCACTTCTATACAGAGTGCCTGGATTGAATTAGCCATATACATGCTCCACTGACCTTGTATAAGAGCTTAAGTTCTGAGCACATCTGTCCCCAGAAGGCTGTGGATGATAGTGTTAGCCCCCCAATTCTTTGCAGAGTCCTCCTATCAATTAAGCCCCCATTGAAGTCTTTCTGCTCATTAACAAAGGATGCAGATAAACTTACCCTCAGCCGGAGGGTCTCAGAATTTACATTACCTCTATTTCTCTCTAGCCAGTCCATGGGGGCATTCTCTCTTAGGAACTTGCCTGAGTGTACCTTGATGGAGTCACTCTACTAGGGATATTTCCAACCCTTCTATGTAACATATGTGCCCCAATGATGGTTGTGTTCATGCGCGTGCAGCTCCATCTGTAATTGTGACGTATTGCTCTGCCACCAATCATGACTTCGTGACCATTTTCATTGTCCCCTACCTGATTTAACTAGCATTCTCACTAGAATACTCACATGACAGTTTGACCTGGTTCCTCCTTCCTCTGGATGATGTGTCTGTTTCTTTGTCTCTTGTAAAACTTAAAAAACAGCCTTCTTAAATTGTGTGTGAGATTGGGGTCACTTTTGCACCCTCAAACAACCTAGGAAATAAACAAAGAATCATGCCATCAATTCAATGGAAAAATGCATTCAGGGTTCCAAATGTTTTCCATAAATATCTATATACCACCCTAATGTTCATCTAAAGAGTTTTAGAACAATATCTGATCATTTAACCATTCTTAATGATAAGCATATTAGTGGTTTCTTTGTTTTGAAAGTAGGAGGCAATAAAAATACTTGCCTTATTAGATTTTAGATATTAAATTTATCTAATCTTTAGTGTTCAGTAGGCTACTCATGGGGCATGTAGTTCTAACAGCAGCAATGCTAGTCCGCCAAAAGGAAGATGATCCAAAGGAGAAAGATGACACAGTCTGGTCTCGAGAAATTGCCAGCCTCCAAAGCACTGCTCTGTAGGGTTGATGAGTCAGAATTGATGCTGTGGCTATTGTTACTGGTAAGGGCCTTTGTGTTGGTTCCAGTTTGCATCAACCCTGTGCACAACAGAATTAACCACCCCCCCTGCCCCATATCTTGTATTGTCTCAGCTTCTTCATAGGAGCCTGTTGTTGCAGGGACGTTCTTACTCCATATCTTTGAGGCTCCTTTCTATGAAGTAGTTGACACAAGGGCAGTGCACCTGAGTGATACTTTAACAAACAGCATCTCCTTTTCCCAAACTGGTCTTTCTGGACAACATATCTGAAGTATGATGAAGACTCACCATCTATGAATCTAAAGAGCATTCTGATTGTACTACTTCTTAGACATTTTTGCTTGATATTCTCATAGTCCCTGGTGTATTTTTTTTCTTAAACACTAGAATTCAAATTCATCAAGCCTTCTGTACCCTTCCTTATCCATAGTCTCACTTTCATAAGCATATGAGACAATTGAACATACACTGGGCAGGGAGTCAAGGTAACCCCAGTCCATGCTTTGACATTTGAAGCTGCTATTGTGTGGCAAATTTTCCTAGTGTAATAAATGTATTGAGTTCTCCCCTGCTGATCTGGGAGCATTGGTTGTAGGTCTTGACAAGTCGAGTCTGTTATCCATTCAGCATGATATTGAGACATAGGGACGCGGCTTCCCTTCTGTTGCGCTGTGAGCCATCCTGAAGGTTAGAATCTCTGATTCTCATCAGGAGGTGCTTCAGGTCCTCCTTGGTTTCCACAAGCCCAGGGGTCCCTCCACACACCAAACAAACAGCACCAAACCACTGCCTGGCAGGAGGGTCTCGCTCAGAGTGACGCCATGGGATAAAGCAGAAATGTCACTTTGGGTTTCCAGTGCTTCAAATCTTTAGGGGAGCAGACGCCTCATATTTCTCTGTCAGAACCATTACATAGTGGTGGCAGTGAGCAGTACAATACATCGCCCACTATGCCACCAATGCTCCTTCCAGGACATGTAGCAGGTTGCTAATAATCTTTCCTCAGATCACAATCCTTCATTTTTCTTAGTATAGTTTGATTAACCACTCTTCAGTCCATTGCATATCTTAGCGACACAGAGTAGACGTGACCAGGAAAGGAACAAAAAGGCTCTTCTCCCTGGCATGGAGCCGCTGCTCCCTGCTGATCTGCGGCTAAAAGGGAAAGGACGCAAACTTGATGCACAGCTTTCCTGATTTTAAACCATGCAGTGTCCCCTGTGTTTTGTTCAAAAACTTTTTGTTTATATACAGATTTGTCATGTATGCACTGATTTTGCCTTTCCTGTATGCTCTCATTTTGGTTAATATCCATCTGACATTAGCAATAATATCCCTCATTTCACATCTTCGTCTGAATCCGTTTGCTATTTCAGACAGTTCTCTGTCAAGTATGACTCCTGTTTTTAATTATCTTCAACAGAATTTTACTTGTATATGATATGAAATTACATCGGCTCGATTTCTTTGGAAAGGGCAGAAATATAGAGCTTTTCTAATCATGCTCTCACAGTTGCATCAACTCCTTGAAACATCTGCATTAACCATCTGTCAATTCCTGGAGCTTTGTTTGTAGCGAATGCCTTCAGTTCACTAGGCACTCTTTCCTTCAATGCCACTGTCTGTAGGTTTTGAAACTATTGCTCACTGACCAATTCTTTTTGATGCTTTCCCTGTGCACACCATCTCCTTGTAGTGTTTTCTACGTCACTCAACATTCTGCCCATCGCATCCCTTGGTATTTCAACTAGAAGCTTGGGCTTCTCTTTCGGTTCTTCAACTTGAGATAGGACAGAACATGTTCACTTTTCTGACTTTACAACTATGGATCATTGCACATTTCACTCTCATTCCTTTTCATGTCAGGTTGTCCATTTTTTGGTCTGTACATTTCGATGGGAGCAGAAAGTCTTGTCTTTCTCTTACAGAACAGCTGGCAGGCTCTAACAGATGACCTTGGCATGAGCGGTCAAACACATAACCTACTCTGCCATTGAGGCTCCTCATTTATTGTACAGGAACTCATACTACTTGTATATTGGGCTTTTAACTGCAGATTAGCAGTTCAAAACCACCAGTCACCTACCAGGAGAATGAATCAGCTTGTTACACATGCAACCCGGAGACTCTGATCATATACTTCATATAGGGTAGCATTCTTGTTCTCTTTTTTTTTAAATACAACCCTCCCACTCTCCCAGTCTCAGAATCCCAGCAAACCCACCCCCACATCCAAGGACCACCTGCCCATCATCTTTGGTTTCTACAGATAGTCATCCCCAGAGTAGGAGTGTGTGCTGGCCCTTGTTTGTTAAGTCTGGCTCATGTATTATAGTCTGCCTTTTGAATGAGCACATGACAGGTGTACTTTTCTCTGCAGCAAACCCTGCAGAAGTTTTTTAGTTAGCTTTTGCCATAACACAGTAGCAATGAGAATGAGAAGGAATTTTAAATGGGGAGAGAAAGGGCTGTCCCCTCAGGAAGCTGCAGTTCTACTTGGTGCTGCAAGGTGGCCGTGGTTCGGCATCAGCTTAGTGGCTGTGGCTTCAGCTTAGACTGTGTTCTTATACAACTTCCAGCTCTACGTCTACAGGTTGGCTACTACTTCCAGAGGATCGGAGAAAAATTGTCTTAGAATAACCTTGCATAGTAATCTCCTCCTTTGCTGTCAATCTCTTTGCTCTTCCACCCATGACCTTCTAATAGATTCTGACCCACTGAGATCCTAAAGGAAAGGGCAGAGCCATGTGTTAGTCTGGGTAGACCAGAGAAACACATTCCTGAACATGCATCTGTAGATAAGACAGAGGGTAATTGTACATTATGAAAGAATCCCAGCCCAGTCCAGAGCAAGTCCGTAAGTCCGATATTAGCCCCTTTGTCTGACAGCAATCTACAAAGTCTTCTTCAGATTCACAAATCACATGCAATGATGCCGAATGCAGAATGATCATAGGTCAGTGGGTAAGAAGTCTTGGATCCAGTGGTGGTGTAAGCATCTCATTGCTGGCAGGAGTCTCCACGTGGCTTCTCTAAGTTCAGGTTTCTTGCTGCATCCAGGTTGGTATATGTGGTTTTTCCTCAGGATGTGTCCCAGGCAACCAGCCTCTTCAGTCGAGTGTCTCAGGCAGGGAAAGTCACCAAGGAAGTGAACTGAGAGAGACTGTGTCTCCACCTTCACGAGGGAAGTACCCCATTTTCCAGAATTCTCAGGAGTAGGCCACGCTCACACAGAGGCCTCATTGGCTACCTTCAGATTGACAGGCGAGATTCCACTCCTACACTCTTAATGCTCAAATTGACACCAGAGTAAGTGACTCCCACAACTGTTCCGTGGGATTGCCTAGGTTGAAATTTTCATGGAAATACATTGCCTTGTCTTTCTTCTGTAGAGTGGCTGGTGGATTTCAACTACAGACATTTAGGTCAGCAGACCAACTCTTAACCCGTTACACCATGATGCTTCTGTCTTTCTTGTTAGTTGCCATTGAATTTACTTCTAGTCATAGCTACCTCATGTACAATAGAATGAAACACAGGTAAGTTCTGTGGCATTCTTAAGGGTGTTCTTAGAGCCCATCATAATAGTGTCAAGTATAATGTCCTTCTCTGGGGACTGAGACCCCCGATAACATGCCCAAAGTAAGAGACAAAGACTCATCACAGTCCCTTAGCAACAATCTGGCTGTATTTTTCCAGAACAGATGTGTTCTCTTAGCAAGCTTTGGTATTGTCAATATTCTTCACAAACATCAGAACTGATATGTATCAATTTTGTTTTTCAGTCTCCTTTATGCATTGTTCAACTTTTGTGTGCTTATGTGGTGACCAAAAATATGACGACTTAGGTCATGTAAGGTCTTAGTCCTCAAAGTGGCATCTTTGTACTCGAAGACTTTAGAAGAGGTATTTTGCCACAGACTTGCTTTCTGTCATCTGATTGCTGCTTCCTTGGGCATGGAGTGTGAATTCAAGTCAAGTGAAATCCTTGACAATATTAAAATTTTTATATACCCCAATGTTCACTGATCCACTTGTAAAGATTCTTTGCTTTCTTTTAATTGTGTTGTAATCCATTCTGAAACCTGTAGCTTCTGATTTCATCAGTAATTGCCACAAGTCCCCATCACTTCCCAGCAAGTAAGGTTGTGTCATGTGTATCTCACAGGTTATGGGCAGGCGTAGTATACTTTAAACTTAGTTATTAACTCATCAAGAAACCTGACTTTTTTTTAGCTATAACCATCTCCCCCAGCCCTCCCTCATTCCTAAGAAATCACTAATCTTCTTTCCATCACTACAGATTTCTCTGTTTCACATCATTGATATGAATGAAATTACACAATAGGTGGTCATTGGTGAATTGTTCTTCAGTTATCAATTTTTACCTATGTTTTAACATTCATCAGGACTTACTTCCATCTTTTGACTGAAAATAGTCTAATATATAGATATATTTTTCTGGTTAATTTATTTTAATGGACATTTGTATTGTTTTTATATTTTAGTAATTATAAATAATCTAGCTATATACATTCAAGTATAAGATTTCTTAAAATCCATATGTCTTATTTATTCTTGAATTTATGGAGAAAGTCTTTTAAATGTTCATGGGCATTTCGATTACCTTTCAATTTCATTTTTCATAAACTTTTCAAAACCCTATCATATATACTTAAGAGTAGAATTACTGGACCATAAGATCACTCCATGCTTACTCATTTGGGCAGCTCTCAGATTATTTAAGGCAGGTGACATTTTGTTTAACTATTATATTTGTAATTTACTTCCAATGACTAATTTTCATAAACCTGCCACCAAATTAGACAAATCTACTACCAAAGACCTTAAAGTACAAAGAAGTCATTTTAAGGACCAAGATGTGCCTGATCCAAGCCAGGGTATTTTCAAACACCTCATCTGCTTGTCCCAAATCCTCTGGACATATTGGGAGAGATCAAACCTTGGAAAAGGACATCATCTGTAATAAAGAGAAAGGGCTTAAAACAAGAGGAAGTCCCTCACAGTGAAGGATCAATCGACACAGTGACAGTCACTGCAGCAGAGGGTTCAGCATTACATTCTGAGGATGACACAGGACCTGCTGTGTCTCCTTCTGTTGCACACAGTGTGGTTGTGAGTCAGAGCTGATGTGCTATTGACAGTACTTAACAAAAGCCACTCATATGCAAGTAAGATTGTGCTGAAGATTATCCACCAACAGTGGCAACAGTACATTAAAAGGGAGCTGCCAGAGGTTCAGGCCGGATTCAGAAGAGGACAAAAAGCAAGGGATATAATTGCCAATCTTAGATGGATTTTCTTGGAAAGTGGAGAACACCAGGAAGATATTTACTTGTGGATATTGACTGTGTCAAGGCATTTGGCTTTGTGGATCATAGCAAAGATTAGATAGTCCCGAGAAGAAAGAGTTCCAGAAAACTTCATTGTGCTCATGTGAAAACTGTATCTGGATCAAGAGGAAGTTGTGTACGTGGAACAAACAGTACTGCATGATTTAAAATCAGGACATGTGTGTTAAGGTTGTAGCCTCTCATCATATTATTCAATCTCAGCTGGCTGGGTAAATAACCAGAGCAGCTGTCTTATATGAGGAAGAATGCGGCAGCCGGATCAGAAGAATGTTTATTAACACACTGCAATGTGCAGGTGGCACGAACTTGCTTGCTGAAAGCAAATATTTGTCTAATGAATGAATAGAAGCTCGATCAAAGACATAAAATAAGTACAGTTTCCAAAATCTTGTACCTTCTACAGAGTAGACTTTAGACATGATAAAGCATATTCTAGGTATGGGAAATTTAGTACTTACATTTAATAATGAATAGTCATTACTTTTGAACTTGTTCAGTCATACAAGTTTGAAAATTAACTAGTTTAAAAGATGTTTGCAAAAATTTCTCAAAATGTGTAGGAATGTTTGACAGAAGTAATTGCAATGATATTCTCTTTTTATATATTGAAAATGTTCTTATATAGCATTAGCTCAGTTTAGATTATTTCAATTTTGTTGGCAACATCTAAAGCGTCACAGTCAGGAGCCAACCAAACGTATGCTTTCTTCTTATTGTCAGGCCTGATCAAGGTATTGACCTTGGCTATGTCAATGCCATAGCACTTCTTCACAGCCTGTTTGATCTGGTGTTGGCTGGCTTTGACATCCACAAAAAACACAAGCGTGCTGTTCTGTTTGCTCTTCTTCATGGCAGACTCTGTGGTCAAGGGGAACTTGATGATGGCAAAATGGACCAGCTTATTTCTCCTGGGGGCGTGCTTCGAAGGATATTGGACTGCCTTCTTAGTCTCAGGGTTCTGGGCTGCCAGAAAGTGTGCGGCACACAGATCTTGGCATATGTAACTTTGATTTATTTTTTAAAACACATGAAGCCATGTGTGGCATGGTGATGAAGCACTAATTCTCACATCAATGATCTGGGCATAATATCTTTCTCTTTTATTCTGAGGACTGAAGATAAATTAGCATGTGTAAATATGTAAAATTGCCATACTCTGCCATAAGTAAGGCAATTACTATAAATAAGTATAAATAATATTGAATAAATCATGTTGCATAACAGAATAGTAATATTAATAGCCCCCTATCACTTTCAGGACCTTGGTCATAAATAGTACATTTCTCTTTTTTGGAAGTATCAAGTTCTTTATTTTCTGTAAAAATGATATTATCATCTTTATTATAAATATTACAAGCAGAACACAATCTGAAATGCAAATATCAATAGCTTGTGGTATAGAACTGAAGATATCAAGAGCCTTCACTTAAAACAAATAATACAGTGTGGCAAAAATTTAGTAAAAATTAAAGTAAATGAATTAATGATATTGAATGCCTTCAAGCACAGATAAATTCCCTTATATCAAGTTCTTGCATACTCTAGCCTCTCCAAGACAGCTCCTAGATTTTAGTCTACCTAGATAATGTAACAGTAATTTCCACTATGTAGGTCTCTTTCCATCTCTTATGATAGCTGTAAAATAGTATACAAGGGGTTATAGTTCATGCATCATCTTTATGAAACCCTGGTAGTACAGTGGTTAAAGTGCTCACTGGATAACCAAAAGGGACTTGGTGAGAAGCCAACAGCTGCGCTGTGAGAGAGATGTGGCCGTACGCCTCTGCTAAGATGTCCAACCTTGGAGATTCTCTGGGGGCATTTTGACTCTGCTGTCAAGGGACCCTAGGAGTTGGACTCTACGCCTGGGCAGTTTGATTATCCTTAGCTACAGATCTGGCTCTGTGTTTCCCAGCCACAAAAGGGAGCCACAGCAACCATGGTAAGGAGATTATAGCGAAGGATGTGGAAACTACGAGAATTTTGTTAGTTAATGGAAACACCAAGGTTTAAATATTTTGAAATAAGAAGGGCAACAGATGGACAAATATGCTTGACACAATGGATGGGTGTGTGTATTGTCCTAAGAGTTGCATAAAGCCCCAATAAAACGATTTAAAAGAAAAAGAAAAACCAAGATTATACTGAAATTCTTTACTAATAGTTACATCAGATCAGAAAATGATTAATGAGAACAGATAGTGATAGTTTTATGTACCTTTTTTCTTCAATTTAATCCATAAGTTTAATTCATAAAATTTATAACCTTATTTTTGTAGTGCAGTGGTTATGACTCAGACTCTGAGGCGCCAGTGCCAGCTTCCTTGTTTGGCTTCAGATCACCCTCCACCACCACCTGATCATTTTACTGACAGATCTCGTCATCCCAGAGAATATGACCTTAATGAATTGTTAGAATGAAATGAGTTCATGGATCTATAACAGCTTAGAAAAGTGCCTAGTGCATATTAATATTCATAGTTATTATTTTTGTTGATGTTCACTTTTAATAGAATTTTAAAAGTTTAACCCTAAATATAAGAAATAATGCAAATTAAACATGCCCTCAATTTAAACATAATAACTATTGGCATTATTTGATAAAATTTATAATAAAATTGTCAAATTAAATGTTTTAATCATATTCTTAAAGTGTTCTTTTCAAAATTAATTATAATCTTAAATACAGAAAATAAAGAGTATGATTTCCTTTTCATGATGTCCAAGTTCTATATGTTACTAGTTACAGGTTATATAAAATTTTGCATCAATTTGAGTAGATTTCATTTGTGATTTAAATATATCAAGGTCAGAATTTATTTATGTTCAATTTGTACTAGATAGTCATAACAAACCATAGTTAGTATTAATTATGTTGACATTTTATTACTTAGAATATATTTATATATTATTTATCTACTAATCATAATACAAAATAATTTTATTTTAAATTATATTAATTCTAATGAAAGAAAATTATTAAATTCACTTGAAACTGTCCCCATATTAAATAGAGTCATTAATGCAAGTGATTTAAAAAATTATTTATTTATTTTTTTAAATCAAGTGATTTTATAGAGATAAATTACTTGGTATGTGTCTTAAAGTAATTTTTATAAAGTTTGGTTTAATAAAGTTTAATACTTACATGGGATTGGGTACAATTTTTTAGGTACAGCAAACAATCTTTTATGTTGCTTAGTGTTGCTAATTTTTTTTCCTTCAAAGTACAATTATTAGTTCATCTAAGATAAAGATAATCACAGAGGATTAATCATCATTACTACGAAAACACAACCACTGCATCTTCTCTGGGTTAAAGGATTCTAGAAGGGAGGGAATGTTGCTTTGGTGTGTACTCGATGCAGTCTTATGTTTTCAAAGGGTTACATCAACAAAGTGATAAATGACTGCAACATAACATTCACAGCAAGCTAATCACTGCTCAAAAGTCTTACATCTCCTAAATCACATTGTATTATAATTCACTTTATATAGTTTGTTCTTAACATTCTTTAAGAAGCTTCATGACAGATTTGGACAGCTAGTTTTACAGTCATGGTGGTCATTATAGTCATGGAAATATGATCTTGTGAAATTCCCAGTATTCATAGTGGTCTAGAAGCTATGGGTTGTTCTTACTTCTTTTACTACTAGTGTCTTTTTACTTTTCCCAGATTTGTTCCTGTCAAGTGTTTTTTAAAAACTATGTCTCAGTTTTGATCACTTTTTAATAACTCCACATGTCAGATCCCAGTCCAGCTTATGGTCCTTTCTCTAGACATTTTCCAGTAACCTTCAGGTCAGCATTTTTGGATTTTTATAGTCTATTCTTTACTCAGAAAACGAATACATTAAAAGCATAAGTTACATCACATTTCCTCCTCTGCTTAAAGCTTTCCACTGGCTTTCCCTTGAATTCAGAACAACATTCAAATAGTTTATCATTCTCCTTGATCCCATCACTTAGTATTTATCCTCCTGCATTCTCTGGCAAGAACTCCCCATTCCATTATCTCTGTGTTTTTTCTGTTCCTACAGTGCTCTGATTGTTACTTTTTAGTAATTTATGTTCCTATTGAAAAGTACTGCTGGTGCAGGGGTTAAGCACGTGACTCCTTGCCAAATGGTCACCACTTTCAACGGGCCCTCTACTCCATGGGAGAAGGATCCAGCAATATACACTGTGGGGTAGTTCTTCAAATCCTTTGGGGTCACCACAAATTGGGATTTACTTGACAGCAGTTGGTTTTTAAATTTTACTCAGATGTCACGCTCTTAAGGAACTCTATCCAAAGTACTTTACCAAAGCACCCCATTTCTCCCAAGTCTTTCTCTATCCTATTGTGGTAGTTACATATTTATATGTCAACTTGATTTTTTATGAAAGTATAGGGGTGGAGTCCAATCTATCAATCAATTCACAACATGATGTTGTCTCCTTGGAAATGTGATCTTATAAGAAGAAAAATTTCCCTCTCTTACTCTCTTGGCCACTTTCTGCCTGCTGGGACTCTGCCTGCAGTGGTATCCCCACATGGGAAGTCTGATCCTAAGACGTTTTGATGCCCTGTCATGGACCTACCTCCCTCGCATTCACACAACTCTGCACCCAATGTCTTGTGGTCTTCCTCCTTCTTCAATCTGCAGCACTGGTGTGCAGCTTCCTCCTTCTTCAATCTGCAGCACTGGTGTGCAGCTACGTGAGTCTGAGGAGAAACTTATGGACTAGCATCAGACTTAAGTACTTGAGTGGGACTGGGTCTTCTTTGGATATGACTACCTTTTGATACAAAGCTCTTTCTTAAACATATACGAGTGCCAATGGATTGATTTCTCTAGACATCCTGCCTACCACACCATCCACTTATTTTCATCACATTTGTCATTATCTGATGTCATATTAGTTACTGTTTCTTGTTTGTTTTCTTTTTAACATATTCATTGATGTACCCTTAACAACACTGGGCATTCCTAACAAAGGATTGGCACACACTACCTGTTCGTTAAGTGAAAGGATGATTCTTTTCTATAGTAGACTGTTTTGAATTCTAACTCTGATACTATCTCACCATTCCTAATTAGGCATTTGTGTTTCAGAAAAAGAATCCAGCAGCAAGCAAAGGGCTCCAGCAAAGAGTCTTATTCCATTTCCTCTTACTCATCTCTTCTCTGATTATTGTCTTAATTTTTCAAGCTGTAAAGATTTCTTGTGGTGCTGTGGAATGGGCATTTGGATGTTAACTACAAGGTGGGCAGATGAATTAAATTCACCAGCCGCTACCAGGGAGAAAGATGAAGCTGTTTGATCCCACAAAGATTTAGAATGTGGACACCTATAAAGGGTTGTTACAATTCCAAGTGGGGTTTTCTGTAGGGTGTTTTTATTTTTGATGATAATTATATTGTGACTATATTTTGAATGCAATGTGAGATCATTGCAATTGTGGTCACTATTTTTATTTTTACTTTTTTCTATTTTGCATTAAAACTTTTGATTCTTCAATAGTTTCAACCTCCCCTTGCATTTGTGATGGAGAGTAGAATATGAGAGGGTGTAGATATTAAACCACCATTCTGATTTAACACAAGTGATGACAGAAATATAATGTGCTCGCTTTTTCTTTCAGATCTCCAACTAAAGATGTGGATTCAGAAGAGAAGGAAATTGTGGTTTGGGTTTGCCAAGAAGAAAAGATTGTCTGTGGATTAACTAAACATACCACCTCTGCTGATGTCATCCAGGCTTTGCTTGAGGAACATGAAACAACCTTTGGGGAGAAACGATTTCTTCTGGGTAAACCTAGTGATTATTGTATCATAGAAAAGTGGAGAGGCTCTGAACGGGTTCTTCCACCACTAACTAGAATCCTGAAGCTTTGGAAAGCATGGGGAGAGGAGCAGCCCAATATGCAATTTGTTTTGGTTAAAGCAGATGCTTTTGTTCCAGTTCCCCTGTGGCGGACAGCAGAAGCTAAATTAGTGCAAAACACAGAGAAGCTGTGGGAACTCAGTCCAGCAAATTACATGAAGACATTACCACCAGATAAGCAAAAGAGAATCGTCAAAAAAACTTTCAGGAAACTGGCTAAAATAAAGCAAGACATGGTTTCCCAGGAGCGAGATAATATGGAGACCTTAATTCACTTGATCATTTCTCAGGACCATACTATTCATCAGCAAGTCAAGAGAATGAAAGAACTGGATCTAGAAATTGAAAAGTGTGAGGCTAAGTGTCACCTTGATCGTGTTGAAAATGATGGAGAAAATTATGTCCAGGATGCCTACTTAATGCCCAGTCTCGGTGATGTTGAACAAAAGCTAGACCTGCCGTGTGACGAACGTCAGATACTAGAAGAACTGAGCAAAAGTGATGGAATTGCACAACTGGAAGAACAACTGAAGTATTACAGGATGCTCATCGACAAACTCGCCACGGAAATCGAAAAAGAGGTGAAAAGTGTTTTCATTGAGATAAACGAAGACCCAGAAGGAGCTGCTGCAGGTGAACTGGAATACTCCAATTTAGAAAGTGTCAAATGTGATTTGGAGAAAAGCATGAAAGCGGGTTTGAAAATCCACTCTCATCTGAGTGGTATCCAGAAAGAGCTGAAGTACAATGACTCATTGCTGCAGATGAAAGCAAAAGAATATGAGCTCCTGGCCAAGGAGTTCACCTCACTTCAGGTTAATGATGAAAATGGAGGCCAGCTACAGGAAAGCCGAGGGAAGGAAGCAGAGACTCTTAATGGCAGCAGTCATGTCGCTCCCTTTACAAATGGGTACACGAATGACACAGACTCAGATACTGGGATCAGTTCGAATCACAGTCAGGACTCTGAGTCAGCAGTGGCGGACGTGGTGCTGTTGTCAACATAATATGAAGCGCTTTTTCCTGACTGTCCTTAATGTTGTGGATGTCCACTTACCAGGAAACCTACTTTTGAATATCACCTTTTGAAAACAATGCTAACATGTAAATATGTTCATTAGTTAATAAAAGCCAGTAAAATATTAAGATTGTTTTTTTAAAGGAACATTTCCAATATGACGATCACAAATCCTAACAATAAGCTGTGCATTAGAAATGCAGCTGAAAGAGCTTGCAGGTGCATCAAAGAGAAATAGCTTGATGAGAATATAATTTTTCATACCTGTTATAGGAAATTCTAAAACTAATAATATTAGAATCAACATATTAAAACATACATATGAAAACTAAAAGTAAATGTTCTCAAGTATCCTTTTCATAAATATTAAGACTTTTAAATTTATAAAGTAATGGTAACTCTGATGCTGTACTCATATTAATCTGAATCCTTGATCTTTTCCTTGAGACTCAGTATGCACAGCATGTAATTCTTACTTATTGAATCCTTTCATCTGTTTTTGTTTACAAGAGAGAGAGAGAGAGAGAGAGAGAGAGAGAGAGATAAGGATTGCTTTGGGGAAATTCGCAAACACTAACCACTGATCAAACAGATGCAAATGAGAAAGAATCAGTAATGACATAAAAACAGTAATTAATAGAAAGGAACTGAAATGTATTCACAGGCTTTCTCTTTCTAACTATACAAATCTTCTCATCAAACCAGCTATCACTGCAAAATCATATTTTTGAATGAGAAATTCATAGGTTGAAGTCTTGCTTGTGTATACTTTGACTATGGAAATGAAAGGGGTGCTGTGGCATCTTTTATATGGTCAAAAAAGCTCAGCATACCCTAAGTATCAGCATTGAATCTCTGAGTGTATAGCGGGAAATGCACATGGAAACAATTCTTTGTTCCTCTATAGCTTGATTCAGATTGTCTTTTAATATGTCCTCTACCATGAAAATTTTTAAAAATTAAAACTCCACCCTAAAATATTAGTAAGAGTTTTAAATAATATTAGTAAGAGTTTTAAATAACTTGAATGCATTATTGATCCACATCGACTGAGGTGTTATTTTAAAAAGAAGAAAATAACTTACTTTCCCAGTAGGGCATTAACTCATTTTCCAGTGTTGACTCCACAGCAGAGCATTCAGAAGTGACCATCATCACTGATAATCCAGTGTCCACGAGTTGATTTTGCACTCATCCGTATCACAGAATGAGACGCTGCGGGGCCCCCCACCAGCCTCCCAATCATTGCCACGATTAAACTTAGTATTGCAGCCATATTGGAACTCTAACTCATTTAGCACATTCTTCCTTGTAGTCGACCTTCAACTTTGCTAAGCGTGAGTTCCTTTTACACGGACTGGTCGCTTTTGATAACATTCAAATCTTCCAAGGAATATTTTGGCTGTACTTACTCCAGGAGAGATTTGTTTGTTCTTTGGGCAGTCTACTCTTTGCCATCAAGTGAATTCCAGCTCTCTACGACGAGGAGAACTGTCCCTGTGGGCTTCCCGAGACTGTCACTCTGTATCGGATTAGAACGCCTCATATTTCTCCAGTGGATCAGTTAGTGATTTTGCACTGCTGACCTTAAGGTAACAGTCCAAATTGTAATCAGTATACTATGAGGGCACTCTATGGTACAGTTAATATTCTTCAATAGCACCTTAATTCAAATGCAACAAACAGGGCTGAGCCCTGGTGGCATAGTGGTAGTGTGCGGGACTGCGGCCCACTGGGACAGAGGTTCAATTCCAGCAGTGGGGCTGAGCCTCCTAGTCCCACCAACGGAGAGCAGTGATGCCCCCCCCCCAAAAAAAAATGTAACAAACATTCTTTTGTTTTCCATGTATATTTTTCGCACACATACATACTGTAATTGAAAATATCCTGGGTTGAGTTAGTTATACCTTTTTCCTCAAAGTGATACATTTTTAAAAACAAAACAAAAAAAATGATACATTTTTTAAATTAACACTTTAAAGGAGTTTTTTGTAGTAGATTTTCTTGATGGCTGCTTCCAGGGAGTGGAGTCATGTAAAATCTTAGACAAAATCACCATATCTTCTCATTTTGTCCTGGTTTTGTTTATTGATCCAGCCATACAAAAGTTTGTATAAATTTTTGTGTTATCAAAATATAGATAAAAAGCTTGGGCTATCAAAATATAGATAAACCTATATTTTGAGCTGCATCAACAAATGTTTCAAGCCATCTTCACTTTCAGGAGAAAAAGATGTCAGCTTCATATCAAAGACAGTTAATGAACCTCTCTCCAACTCTGACACTTTCCTCACCCTGTCCAGCATCTCAGTTGTTTGTACAACATATATATATATATATATTTAATAAGTATGATGGACAGGTATAGATTGATTCACGCTTACAAAGTTCATACCAAAAAAAAAGTTCATACCATGTCATCTTGTTCTGTCTAAATGACTCTCTTGTTCTATGTCGAGATTCCATTTGAGCACAGTAAATTATGCCAGAATATCCATTCTTCACAATGTTATACATAAGTAATTATAAACCCTATAGTCAAAAGCTTTTGCATAGTTAATAAAATACAAGCCAGCATTTTTCTGGTATTCTCTGCTTTTAGCCAAGCTCCATTTGAGATCAATGATATATTGTTCCACGTGCAACCATCTTAAAATTACCTTCTGACAAATTTTACTTGCATGGGATACTAATGATGTTTATTATCCCATCATGTCTTTCAATCTGTTAGATCACCTCTTTCCAGTCAGCTGGCTAGTTGTCTTTCAAATTTCATACATAGACAAGTAAACACTTCCTGTTCTGCACCTATTTTCTCAAATATTGTAACTAGCATATTATCTAATCTTGGGTCCTTATTTTCTGTCAATGCCTTCAGTACAGGTAAAACTCTCATTGGGTTCTGATCATATGCTATCGCTTGAACTGATTGAATGTCTACTGATTCTTCTTTTGGAAGAGTGACTGTATTCCTTCCATGTTCACTCGCTGTCTTCTGCATCTTTTAATTTATAGTCCATAGAACCTTTCAATATTGTTACCTGAAGCTTTTTTTCCTCTGGCTCCCCCCCTCCAACCCTGCAACTTGAGTAGCATCAAGAATTTTGGTCTCTTTTAGGTTTTTGTTTTTGTTTTAATTCCAGGTTTTTGCTCACCTTATTGTAATTTGAATAATTGCCACACAAGATGATTTAATAATAAATCAGGACTATACAGAATTTTATTTCAGAAACCATAAGTTACCTCTGCTTTTATACAGTTAAGCATTCCAAGGGTTAATTTTTATTTGTTTTTACAATATGTGAAAAAGTTTTATTGAAAACAAAACATGACTTGAAAAGATAGGTTTTTATCATTCAGTTATCAAATGCACTTGTATTTTTGCCATTTACAATATTAAATTATGTATTAGTTACATTGGTTAATATGTACACTATAGTACTATATTAATACAAATATAACTACTAAAACAGTGTCTATATCAAAATATGGAGCTATTTTTTATTAAGTGAGGTGACAAATTGAGCTATAAGTATAGGACATGAAAGAAAAATAAAGTGCTTACTTATTTATAGAAATGTTTAAATACAGTTTATAAATTCTTGAATAATCTGATAGGTTGCCTATGAAACTGCTGTTGGAGTATGATGTGGAAAACCAATAAAATCATCTGATTAGATTTCCTTTACTAAGACCAACACTTTCAAACTGTAGATCTAGTGCTGGAGCAGTTTAAACAAGGAACTGCTCATCAATCAGAAAGTTGGTGGTTCAAATCCATCAGCTGCTCCAAAGGAGAAAGACGAGGCTTTCTTCTCTGAAAACATTTATAACCACAGAACGTCCAGGGAGTTAACTTCTGCTATGTGGGAGCATAGCAGAATCAACTGAATGGCATGGGCATATGGTACAGCATTTCAGACACTGCTTTGCTAAGTCTTTCATTAGGAATGTCTGTCCCCCTCCTCATTTTTCCATAATGCCTGTCCCCCTCCATAATTTTTCCATAGCTCATTTTTCATCAGTCTAATTCATATGCTCTCTTCTATTATTCTATTCTATTCAATCTGTTTTCAGCTTAATCATTTTGTACCACAAGTACTGTAGATTTACTTCTTATAGAAGAACACTTCAATCAATGGTTAGCTTATATTTATTTAAGTTCTTACACCATCCTATAAATAAGGTGCTTTGGTTATCTTTATCATCTGCTTTATTAACTGTATCCATTTACCACCTCAAATCTCTTTATTCCTAATTGTTTTTGGTATTAATTGCTATATTTAGAGGATTATAACTTTTTGCTTTTGTATTTTTATATGTGATAAAACATGCTTCTTTATTTTGTACACAAATGTACATTTTAGCAAACTTGAAATACTAATGCTAGTCATAATTGTGCTTTTCTTCTGAGGATCATTAAATGTTTGTATTATTAAAAAATTGACAAAGCATTTTAATTTAGAAGGAATTCATGTTACATTTACCTGTTTTTTCATTTACAGAAACAATTTTGAAGGAAATCATGCTACGTTTACCTATTTTTTCATTCACAAAAGCACTAATAAAACACATCACAATAGATTTTGTTTTTAATTGCCTCAATTTGTAAATTATATTTTTAGTCTCAAGTAATTATTTAGAAAAAATATGACTTAGAGTGGGTTTTAGGTTAAAAAGACAAAAACTAACTTTGAGATGTCCTGAATAAAGTATCTATTTTATCTTCTTTTCAAAAAGAATGGAAAATTTTTCTTTAGTATGTAGAAGCTGTTGTAATCTATTAAAATGTTTATTTTTATATTTATTTAAAACTGTTATACTGGCAAGATTAATTTCTCTGGCTTAATTTTATAGCAGTAATATCATAGCCAT
>PVJH01008088.1:9852-87932 GCA_004026705.1 Nesogale talazaci | reverse complement strand
TTTTTTGGGGGGGGGGGCGGGTAGGGGCATCACTGCCCTCTGGTGGTGGGTGTAGGAGGCCTTTGCTCCTGTGGAGCTGGAATTGAACCTTCATCCCAGTGAGCCGCAGTCCCATGCATAACCACTACGCCACCAGGGCTCAGCCCTGAGATATTTTATTTTAAGCTTATAGATTATCTCAGCAATTATTTCAGGTAGAGGTTTCTCAGAAATGGTTGTCTTTAAGCCCATATTATTCATTTGCTTGGTGATTAAATTTTAAAAGCTGCGGGTAGAAGTATTGTTTTTCCTGTGCCACAGAGTCCATTGTGACGCACAGCAACTCTGTGTGTGCGCACCACACTTGCCGCACAGAGTGCTGAAGTCTGTGACCTGTCTTCTGGGGCGTCTCTGGGTGGGTTTGAAATACCAGTCTTTATTCTGGTATCCAAGTTCCTAACTGTTTGCACCACTAACGTAATTCCTTATTAATAATTCAGTTATGAATTTTTAACATAGCAATTACTCATTGTGTTAATGAAATAGTTGTCCTTTTAACATAGTGTTTGCTAAGAAAAACTTTTTGGAGAGTCATTATCTTCATAAAGGGTCTGATAAGTGCCATGGAAAGTGAATGCTTGTTGCTTTACTTAACCCTGAGATTTCCACGAAAACATTTTTTTGAAACAACTTTCCCTGTGGAATTATTTTGAAGAAATTGTGAATCAAGTATCCTCTGGTTGTACTTGAGTCAGTTTGGCCTAGGCAAATGTTCCCTTTGAGGGCTGAGCCCCGGTGGTGTAGTGGTTGAGTGCGGGGGCTGCAACCCACTGGGCTGGCGGTTCAGATCCAGCAGCAACTCTCCAGGAGCAGGGCTGGGCCTCCTACTCCCTCCAGGGGTCAGTGATGCCCACAAAAAAATGTTCCCTTTGAACTTCATTTCAATAGTTTAATATTCACAGAGCTAATAATCTCTGGTTTCTTGTGGTATTTTTGTATCACACACTTCCTTCTAGTTTTTTATTCTTAGTTTTGGGGGAAATCATCCCCAGAGGGGGGCACAGTAAATAGAAGAATTACTATTGTTTTTTTTTGGCCCAATACAGTGGATATGTAATATAAGCCGAAACCTATGACCACACTGTAGATCATATATGGATTTTTACTTTTTAATTTGCAAATATTTGGAAACTTGCTAGTTTGACATTTTGAAGGAGATAAAATAATATTATATCTTCCCTTCAAATAAAAGAGATAGCACTACATGCTGGACTTAAACTATGTGCCTTTTCTCATTTAATCCCGACAACATTTTTTGGTGTTGGTAGTCTTGTTTTAATGATCAAGAGTATGAAGCAAATAGAATAATTTACTCTACCAAGATCACCTAGGTGATTCATGCTATAACTGGGACTTAAACAAAGCCTGACTTTAGAATCTGAACTCTTAGCCATTGTATATTCCTTTGTTCTGTATTTGAGTTTTTGTGAGACAACACTGAAACACACACACACAGACTGGAATGATTTGTCTCAGAATATACCAATACTTTATTCCCTCTGCTGCCTCATTTTTTAGATCCTAGGATCTTAAGTCATTTTTGCTCCCACTCTCAACTTTCAGTTCAGATTTTTTTCTATTTTATCTCTTTCCATTCCATTCCATCCTTTCTACTATTTTTTTTATGTCCTGATAAACTACTCAGCCTTTTAACCTAGATTATGATAGTCTCTAATTTTTTTTTTTTGCTTTCAATTTTTTTTGTGTGTGGCATTACTGCCCTGATGGGAGTAGGAAGCCCAGCCTTGCACCTGGAGAGCTGCTGCTGGATTTGAACCGTCAACCCTGTGGGCCACAGTCCTGCACACTGCTTTCAAATTGTTTTGAAAAAAAAAAAAAAGAAGATATGCATTTTAAAAGATGTTAAATCTTCCTCTGCTTTGTAGTACACACAGAGTAAAATCAATATTTTTTTGACTTAGCATTTGAACCCATTTCTGATGTGTCTCAAGTATGTTTTTCTAATAGTTTTAATTTGACAGCTAGGACAGTATTACACATAAGATATTTTATGATTAATTAATTAAAATGTGGATTCTGTAAAGAAACTGTCAGGAGTTCAAGCAGAGAAATTCTTTATGACAAGAAGAGTGAAAAAAAAAAGGAATTAGGGGGGGAAAAAGAAATTAGGTTACAGTATTACAAAATTTAAAGTATAATGTGAACATTGAAGCTAGGAAACTTTTGAACTAGCTTTTAAATATGTTGAGTGACTTCATTTTATTTTTATTTTTATTTTTATTTTTTTGGGCATCACTGCTCTCCGGTGGTGGGAGTAGGAGGCCCAGCCCCACTGCTGGAGTTGAACCTCCGTCCCAGTGGGCCACAGTCCCGCACACAACCACTACGCCACCGGGGCTCAGCCCGAGTGACTTCATTTTAATTGGGAATATGTACAGTATGTTTTGTAATAGAAGGCCTGTGCAAAGGGATGAAAACTTGTGTTTTCTCAATTCTTGCATAAATCTAGAAGTGACTTCAACAAGGTAACTGTTGGCAGGTGACAAAAAGAGAGAGGACAGATACATACATTGTATAACAAAGTAATGCTTTAATTTAAACTACAACAATCTCTTCATTTTTAACACATTTGATACAATTGTGAATGTGAATTGTCTGTTACAGTATCAGTTTAATTGGACACAGTAGCTTATCTTATAGTGCTTCTGTGTGTTACTTGCTAGTTTGGTACAGTGAAGGAGATGAAATAATAATTTAATTCCAATTTGGGTTATATAAAATTTTTGTTTTCACATCATGTTTTTCTTAAAGGCTTCCTTGTGTTTTCTGTACTAACCTGTGATCCAGTGATATCAAACAAAGAAAAGAACAACTTTGTTAAAAATTCAAAGTTCAATACAAAAAAATTCTTTAATATAATAACCAAATTTTGATACCTGGTGAACTTAATTACTGTTTTGGGATAATATATAAATATAATTACGGGCTGAGCCCCGGTGGCGTAGTGGTTGTGCGCGGGACTGCGGCCCACTGGGACGGAGGTTCAATTCCAGCAGTGGGGCTGGGCCTCCTATTCCCACCGCCGGAGAGCAGTGATGGCCCCCCCCCCCCCAAAAAAAATATAATTACAACATCTGTTACTATTTCTACCTTTGTTATAAACATTTTCTAATTTATGTAACAAGGAATCTGTTACTTGGAATTGTAATTCTTTGTTTTTTTTTAATTACTTTATTGGGGGCTCGTACAACTCTTAGCACAATCCATACATCCATTCATTGTGTCAAACACATTTGTGCATTTTTTGCCCTCATCATTTTCAAAATATTTTTCTTTCACTTAAGTTCTTGGTATCAGCACCTCATTTTTCTCCTCCTCATGAATCCTTGGTTATTTATAGATTATTATTTTGTCTTATCTTTTTGACTTTTGTTTTCTTGGGTAAATATACTTCATATATTTAGCTTAGTTGTTGGACTGCATGTACAGCTCATTTTATTTGCAATGATTTGCATTTTAGTAAGTATAATTCTTAGCTATGATTTAGGTTTTTTCTTTTATTAGAATTTATACATTTATTTCTATAAGACAGTTTTTTTATCCTTGTGAATATATAATCCCAGTAGAATTTCCTAATATGTATTCTAGTTATTTGGGTTCTAGTACTAAAAGTTTCCACAATTTACCTGTATATTTGTGTTCATAGATTCTAAAGTACCATATTATTCCCTACAATTGCTTTTCCATAGCAGTAATACTCCTTTCAATCATAAGTCACTAACACAGCAGGATTAGTAATTAACAAATGCATTTTTGTTTTTGCAAAGTAACTTTTCTGGTCTTCAAAAATATGTCTAGATGTCCTCACACTTTGTCATGTTGTTAAGTTTTATAATTCCACTTAAAAAAAAATTCTTAAGTATAAGGTTGTTTGTGTATTCTAATACTTGCTGTTTATTTGGATGTTTTCCCCTAGGGTTAGCCATATGCCTTTTTTTTTTTAATTAAATCATTTTATTGGGGGCTCGTACATCGCTTTTCACAATACATAAATAAACATACTGTGCCAGGCACCTTTCACATGTCCGCTGCTATTATTGTTCTCCAAGCCATATGTAATTTTTTTGGAGGGGTAATAAAGTGAAATATCAGAATTTAAAATTTACTCTTAGAAATGAAAACCAAATTTATTCTGAGTAGCATTTCTCAGCATATTTTTAGTACTTTCTATAAGCATGCTGCATTTTTAAATAAATTTTTAGAGCTCCCTTGGAGGCATGAAAATAGATTAATCAGCAGTTTTCTCTTGAGAGCTGGCAAAAACAATTGATAGGCATTTTGGGGATATAATACAATAGTATTATGAAGTTTCTTTATATGGTGCTGCTTTAAAGTTCTTAATATAAATTGAATGGGAAAAGTAGTAAACTTGAATAAGCCTCATATGAATGTTGTGACATTCTTATTATGATTTTAGGGTAACGCTAAAATAACTTCACAGGAATTTATCGACTTATTCCCATCAAGCTGCTTACTTCATTTAATGCCACCACCTCTTGATTTTTTTCCTCTAGAATTTATAACACTTTTTCTTTCTTTTTAAAATTTCTCATACATTGTCTTATATATGAGACTGTTGAGCACAGGAACATTTTATAATCCGAAACATTTGATAATCTTGGTTTTTCAATGTTTTCTTTACCTATAACTTTAAACCTACTGAATGTTATATATGGAAAGTAGCTGAGTCTATTAAATGATGCTATATTTAATAGTGTGTCGATTTCCTTAACGTGTATCTATTCTCAAACATGGTTTACTTTGAAATACATTAATTTATTGAATATGACTAACAATTAATATGAATAAGAAGACCTGTTAATTATGAAGTGTAAGATGTGTTTACTTGAACCCTCTTTCCCCCATTTGTTTAGGGGATAAGTTTCAATCTGAAATAGAGGTGTGGTTAAGAGTTAAGGGTTGTGCAAACTTCTGATTACTGCTTACTTTCAGCAGTCTTCACTAATTGCTCAAAAGGTTCTTATTTATTAAAGAACATTAAATTATCTGTAATTATACTGCAGTCAGTAAGAAAAGTCATTAGATTGTTCATCATTTAGTTTTTCCCCTTCAGAAATTTCTCTTAAGAGAGTGAGTCTATTGTTTTGAGAAGGGAGAGAAGACAGCAAAATATACTATGTTGTTTATAGACTAAATCTTACTTTACAATATCAGCAGACAAATGGGAGAAGGTGAAATATCCACATGATTCAAAAGTAGGGCCAGTCAACATTTTCTTTCCTTTCTGAGGCTAAAAACACTTTGATTCATAATCAAAAGAAGTAGATAAATTGTTTATGTCTGTCCAGAAGATGTTTTGCCCCCACCCCCACCCCCCGACATTCTGCCTTGTAATCATCTTTCCACTCTACCTACTAATATTTGAGAAAATAGTGGTAGGACTTAATGGTAATTCTATGGAACATAGTGACACTCTTCTAGAGTGTTTCTATAAAACAACCAAAATTATGTTATTGTTTCTTTCATTTGAAATACTTGTACTATTTAGTCCAGTTCTGCCTTTATGTCTGCCTTTATGAATGAGCATTGTTGATAGTTTTGCCTTATCATCAACACACATTGCTTGTGTAAATAGTGCGCAATCACTTAAATTGTTAATCTGTACAAGTCAACAATCCGTGTATTTTGGGATTTAAAAAAATAAAAACTCATGTACAATTTGAGACATAAAGTAGCATTCTCATTGTGTTTGGGGGTCACCTTCCCAGATACTTTCTTCTTTTGAATGAAGCATAGTTTATATTTAATGTACCATTTCTTTAATGAAGGATAAGGAATTTAATACGAGGACACTGTTATTAGGTAATATTATTTTATTTGAAATCTTTAAGTCATTCTACATTTTTCCATACTGCTTTTAAGAAACAACTTTAGCCATTTTAACTCTTCTCAAGTAGAAATAACAGTAGCAAAGTATGTGATTTTAACCACCATATTTGAATAACTTAACTAACTTGAACGTCAAGATTCTATGATTGATAGTCATAAATACAAACGTCGACTGTCCGGTCGTGATCAATGCATAGCTACAGCTGGTTGAAGGGGACCAAATCCATCGAAGAGGCGATTTGGTTCCATTTTACCAGCTCTAGCAAAGCATTGCAGTGATGCTGATTTTGGATTTTAGACGGTTACATGCTTTTTATTTTTCAAATTATGGTTATGGCCTTCCTACATTTAGAAATTCTTATATAAGTACTTCAGTCATTGAATGCAAACATTTCTCTTTTGAAGGCACTTTTATACAGTTATTTATTCTTATAGGTTAGCAGTATTTTCCATTTAACCAGCTCTTTCACACATCAGAGGATTATCAACGTATATATTTTAAGACTTTCACCTAGTTCCTAAAAGTAGAGAATAAGTTATATCAACGCCTAGTAACATTTTAAGGAACAGTTAAGCCTTAGTGTATTTTGAGGTGATGTTTACTATTTTCCTCTAAGCAGTAAGTCAGATTACTTGTTCACTTAAACTAATGAATCAGGGAAGAGTATTGTGTGCGACAGTTTTTCAGAGTTATACTTGAGAACCAGTATCATACCAATGGCTTATAGTGGGTGGAGGAATATGAGTAGCCCTAGGAGGCTCTTCCTTCTGTTTTTTTGGTTTATAAATAGATGACACACGTGCTCAGTGCCTTACATGAACATGCGCTGAAAGGAGCTACCTTGTCAGACAGCTTATTTTCCTTTGATTTTGCTTATGTAGTGTTATTAATCAGAAGTAGTTCTTTAATAGGTCTTTTATAGGTCTGTCATTTTGAAAACAAATGCCCAACTATCTCTTGGGATAAGTTTAGTAGCAGTGTGTTGATTTGTGGTTAGCTGCTGTTCATGAGAATTAAAATTCATGTGAATGATCTTTTATGAAACAGAAGAGTAAATTTTTGTTATAATAAAGTTCAGTGTTCTATCTCAATGCAAAGGAAGGGTAGCTTCTGGACTTGCAGAAAATAAAAAATAAAATAAATAAAAGAATGAGTTGTAGTTTGCCTGTGTGCTAAGTGCTCTCAGTGAAATAAAAAGTAAATAAATATTTTGTATAGTAAATAAATAACCTGCCTAGTTACTGGTTTGAATGAAACTAAGAGAAAGTCAACACCAATCCAGGCAGTATACACATAATTTTTCCTACACTTGACCTCAACCAGAAGACTGAGAAGTGATGCAAATAGTTCTTATGCTAAATATATTCTGCATCTGTTGGGAAGTATCATTTGCTGTTGGTACAATCAATGTACAAGTCCTTCATTTATTCCCTGTAGAAACGAAACAGGTGTTAAATTGTCTGGACTTAAGTTAGTAATAAAACTGGCTTCAATTTATTGGCTATATTGGAGTTGTTTAGCAGATCCAGCTGCTCAAGTGTGCTTTTGGACGGCAGTTCAGTATCATATACTGGCCATATCAGGGCAAGAAGAGGCCATGAGAAAAAATAGTACAGCATTTGATAATGTCAGCATCTGTTATCCCTGTCAGAGAGACAGTTGAAATGTTTGAGTTACACCAGTGTCAGCAGATGCCCAGAGTTTAATATGTACTCAGTTAAAAATGAACAGCTGATCTAAGTGATGGATGTGACATTTTAGAGTGATTGAAAATACTCTTAGGTGTGTTAAATTAAATTTGTAAGCACCAGAATCAGTGTGATTTTATTCTCCTAAACAAATAGTTGGTCATTTTATTTCCAAAACATCACATTCTCTAAATAATGCAGCAAAGAGTACCTAAGTTAGGATTTTAAAAAGGCATTATTAAAAGTCTACTTTTAAACCTTTGGGTTAACAAATTCAATTGCCCATTGTGAAACATGAGAAGAGTATTCCCCTTTGAATGGTATTAGAGAAAGAAGTTTGACTTTTGAGGTACTATAGATTCACTTTTGGCATTTAGGACAGATAAGCTTAAAATGGAACGTGTGCATTGCCAGTCTACTTAGTGGACAACCAGAAAATAAGTGCTTACATGAGTTAAGCTTTGAAGTAATTTCTTCTTTGAAAATGTAGAACTTTTAAATCTTGTGAATTTAAAAAATTTCAAGTAAGTAAGCAGTACTTGATAGGCTACCACTCCTATAGTCATTCTCTCATTTTTTTTTTATAATCTGATACAATAAAAATATTCTTTTAACTATTATCCATTTGTCTGATTAAACACAAAGAAAATTGACCATAAACTCCAGCCTTTTCTTTTAAATTTCAAACACAAAGAAAATTTAAATGCTTGTTGACTTGTTATACGCCTCTTGTATTCCATGTGAAATACTTTTAATAAGCCATTAAAATACATGAATATAGCAAAGTAGATACTCTTAATTTTTATGTTTGTTATACATTATAGAAACTTAAAATAGGTACACTTATAAATTAATGCTGAGTATACTATGCTCATCGTAAATTGAATTATAACTGTGTAGTTTTGATAAAATTTAGTTGTTATTTGTATAAACTGGTTTATTGTTTATACTCATATAGTCATATTTGTTTTATGTACCCTCTTGGAAAAAAGCAGATTCAAAGTCCATCTAGATTGAAGGTGGGGGGAAACCTTACTTCTGCCAAGAACCATTTGGATATTTATAGTATCATTTGCAGGCCAGACAAAATCACCAACTTAAAAAGTAGCTTGCTATATTTGATCAAACTTTTAATTAACCTACCCCTAATGCGATAGCTGGAACTTCTTCTTCCCTTTGGTGAAGTATGTGGTGGTAGCTGGTATTGAAGACTTTATGGACTTTATGTGGCCGGCAGGCCAGACATTCACACCAGTGATACTGGTAGTTAATTGATTTTCAATAATTGATAGTCTCGATAACAATAGACTCTGTTGAGTAATAGTTTGGGCCCAGAAATTTGTCATTTTTCATGCTTAATTGTTATGTTCTGATTGATATAAAATGCTGTGCATTAACTTAGCATTTAAATTGGAGATTGGGTGAACATCTGATAAAGTCAAGAGAACCAGGATGACTTTGTTTCTTTTTTTAAGAAAGATATGTGGCTATTGTATATAAACACCTAAAACAGCAAAACCTTTGCCTCAAAAATTTTAAACTAAAAAATATAAATTTATCAAAACATGAGATAAATATATCCTAGCATGTGATAAAGTTAGCTTTGGCTTATATCTGATTTTTCTTAAATCATTCAGTCTTTTAATACGTAATGATTAAGTTAATATCTCACTGTTGAGACTTAAAGTAGGTCATATGTATTCTTTGTTCTTTTGTGTCAGTAATTCTATTTTCTCATTTTGTAGTCCAAATTATATCACATGAGTACTTAATTAAAAAACTTAAAATGTAGTATGTTTTAAATGTAAATAATGCAGCAAAGAGCACCTAAGATAGGATGTTTAAAAGTTGTTTGATGATCATTTAAAATCGACCACAATAATTTTCTTTTGAGAAGTATAAATCTTAGAAATATTTAGCTTCCATTTATAAGCGCTAGGTACATTTTAAGGTATTACAAAAGGTCATGTGTTTGATACTAGGTTAACTTGCATATGAAGGTCGTTGGTGAAGAAAGACGCTCAAGGGCTTTCTTTAGCTGCCGTTTAGTTTCCTCCTGGCGCTTTATTGCCTACCAAAAATACATACTTCTTTACATTCCATAGCATTGTATGTTCATATGGGTACATAAAGAAGTATGTACTCTGAGTAGGTATTATTAAATAGGTAGCCGTAAAATCATGAAGTGGTTATGTTGCCATTGGTTAGTAGAACATCCAGTTTGTTGGTGTAGAACAGTGAAGGGTCATTTGCAGTGACTTACTGTGCAAAGACTACATTTGATAACAGATTTACCTGAAGAATAGTCTTCATGCTGCCTGTGGTTCCGTGTTGGTGGGCATGAATATTTCTAAACACTGGCTGTACTCGATCCTTGCGTGGTTCTTTTTACCCTTCATAGAACCAGTGGGGTTTTACAAGCTATTTCAGAAATTGGTAAAATCATTTTAGTGTTTTCTTCATCTTCAGAGTAAATTGCTTCTTATTTTGTAGTTGATTTCTAGAGCCTAAAAGTAGATAGTAATTATAATTGAATGCAAATTATTTTCACAAAGCGGTTATCTTAAATAAAACGTCATCACTTAAAAAAAAAAAAAGTCATCACTTAACTAAGTACTCCAGATAGTGACCCTGAAGTTGAAAGGGCAAGGGAAACCAAAGATCTTGTTTTAGAATGTAAGTGAGCCAAAATTTTAAAAATGAGGAAGATTTTTGTTAAAGTGGTTTTTAAGGTCAAGAAGAAATGAGAACTCATAATTATTGGGAAACTTGGTCACTTTTGTTTTTACTAGTTTCTTACCAGGATTTTGCAATTTAATCCTTTTGTTTTTGATCAAATCAAATTCAGATAGATGTATAAATATTGAATTTTTGCTGTGGTCTTTTGATTTTTTTAAACTTTCCAGCATAAGGGATCGTCAGTAGAACAGTCAACTTAGCATGTGAAGAAATTGTGGTTGGCAGGTGTCCTTTAATTACTGTGGTATTGAAAGGTTCATTTAAAAGAGAACCTCAAGGAAGGTTGAGTTAGTAAAAGGGGAGGGGGGCAGGTGAAGTAGAATTTTCTGCAGCCTGTGATAAAAAGCTAGTGCAGCTGAGAGGGCAAATCGGAATGTAGCAAGCACAGCCGGCAGTGTCAGCAATGCCGCAGCACAGGCGCGCCCTGCACATCCTGATTTTCACTGGACTGGCCAATTCAGAGTCAACATCAAAAATATTTTCTGATTGCCAAGTTTCTTTGTTGGTTGCCCGGCAAATGACTTTCAGAAGGTTACATGCTTTGGAATTAGTATGTGATTTACTCGGGGCACCAGAATCATGACTGAGTCTGAAGCAGTAAAGACAGAATCTTGAATGTAAATGACAAAGACCTGTGCCGTTTTGAGATCAAGAGTTATTAAACATGATATTTGGGCAGCTTTTCTCTGAACACTACATATGCTCTCTCCTGGAATTGTGAAATGTGGCTAAATGCCCAGGCAGAATTTCACTTAACAATAAACACTTATATTGAGTCAATAAATATGTAGGCGTGCATCAAGTCATAAGAATTCTTAAAATACAGGCTTGGGTGCTGTTACCTCTGAACTTGGTCACACGCAGATAATGACCTAGAGAGTCACAGCAGCAGCAGCAGCCGCCATCTCTTCTGGATTGCTCTGGCACTCTGTTCGCTGATTCAGCACTTCTTTTCATGAGCCAAAGGAAGTATCAGTGAACCTTTTAAGATACATTTGAAAAGTAAACAAACAAAACAAGTCTGCTTTCCCTTCTCTCTCCCCTTCCCCACCGATAAAACTGTAATAAAAGTTAACCAACATTGGTCCTTTGATTAGGAATGTCATATTATCAGTACTGCACAGATACGTTGAATACCTTGTACCTGCTATTCAGAAAGTTAGGCGTCCAAGGACGGTTACCACAACAGCCAAGAAAATGAACCTCGCTTACTTGCTTAGATGAAATGCTTCCGAAGAAGGGTAAAAGTTGCAAGGCAAGTTAAATTTATAGCTTAAACCCGACCCCCTCCACCTCCCAAAAGTCCAGCTCACTCCCCTCCCCAAGTACCTATAAACATTCACCCTGTTTCCCTTTGCCCACCAGAATACATTGACTCCTTCTGACTTCTTAGAAAATATTCTGCATCTTTCTTGCTTTGAGGTTTTTTGGTGGTGTTTAGCTTCCAGGATTAAATGGTGGATCTGTGTAGAAGCTACCTTTTCATATCCAGAGGTCAAGTCTGCAAGCGAGGTCAGGACTTCCACATGTCCACTACAGAGACTAATTTAGAGTCTTCCCTCAGTGGCCACAGGCTAAATTGTTACAGCTTTATAGGCAGCTAAGCATTTGAAACATGCACTCCCAGGCAAACAGTCTCTCTTGTGGCTCTCTCTTCCCTGACCATATTTAGTCAACCATAGCAAAAAATAGTCTCTCAGCTGTCGATTGTCGATCCAAACGCTGAACAGCCTCTATCTTGCTTTCTGCCTATTGATTGTTCATCCTGCGGCCCAAACACTGCTTTGCCATTTGTCCTACCTTTTTTTTTTTTTTTTTTTAAAGCACTGCCAAATAAAGCGGTCTCTCATGTTTCCACTTACATTTCCCAGATTTTCACGGAGCTTGCGCTGATACTAGGAAAGCCTGATGCGGCTGTCACTATACTTAGAAGCAGCACTGCAGAGCAAAAAAGGACAGGGGGTGGGTAAAAAAAGCACACTGGCTAGTAGCAAGACAGTCTTCAGACAGATATAGAACAAGCGAAATCCCTGTGCTGCCAGAATGTATCTTATGACCTCATTTTTTTTTTTTTTGGTTGTTGGTAAAAAAAAAAAAGGGGGGGGGGAGATGATTTATTACGTAGCTAAAGACCTGCGGGTATTTTTATAGCTTTACCTTTAGAGCTAATTGTTGCTATATATACTATTTTAAATTTAAAGAAAAATATGTTAATGAGGACTATGTATAAATGGTATGAAGAATATGTATATTGAAGGTGGAAAGATTCATGGATAGAGTTCCATGAAGTCTTGAAAATGCTACCTGAACTTCTAATTCAATGACACCTGTATTCAGTCTTTTTATGGGGCTTATTTAAAAAACAGAAAAGTGCTTCTGGATATATGTGAGACTTCTGTATTGAAACTAAATAATACCTGTATTAAAGTGAATTATGTGTTAAATTCTATTTGTTTTTTAAATGTGAAGTGATTTTTGTTCTACACTGCCATACTCCTTTACTTTTCTGACATAGCCTTTAAATGCAGTTATTTCATTGATTAGATCAAAAGTCTAGTGTTAAATAGCCTTATTTATAACTTATCTAGGCAATATATGTCTCAAAGGAAAAAACAACTTTTACTCTGAATTTTTATAGCCTATTCACAATAATGTGTCATATCACACTTTTATTTTTCAGCCTGAGAGACATAGTAAAACATCAAATCCAGCAACCTCTCGAGGAGAGATAAGATCTCACAAATGTAAAAATTCCCAAGAGAAATCAACTGTACCTTAATTTAAATATGTTTTCTTTTTAAGTGTTGATGCATTTAGGAATGGGGAAAAACCATGATCTGTTTTCTAAGCTCACTTTCCAATAAGACAATTTGTGCTTGACATGCTTTTTGTCAGTGACACTTAATACTTTAACAGTTCAGTGATTCAGAGTGCCATAGGAATGCTTCTGTAGATCTTTGGCAATTTTAAAGAACCAGCTCTCCTAGATTTGAAATACACATTTTTGTTAACTATTTCCAAGTAGTGTATATATCTGTATAAATACAAACAATATAAAATGTGTTATGTGCCAAGCATAGTTATAAACTCTTTATATATGTAAATTTATTTTCACTAAATATTATGATACTTAGTATTTTAACATTTTAAAGAACAGGAAGCTGAGACATAGGTGTTAACCTGCTGAAGACACCAACCATTCTGTTTATCAAGACCCAAATTTGAACCCAGATAGTTTGGCATCAAGCTCCCAGCTCTTTACTGCTATGGCCATAGTTTACAGTGCTTGGTAGTCAGGAAAAGAGCTAGCGAGTTGGGGCTGAGCCCCGGTGGCGTAAGTGGTTGAGTGTGGGACTGTGGCCCGCAGGTTCAAATCCAGCGGCGGCTCTCAGGAGTAGCCCTGGGTAGCGCCTGTGACCACCAGAGGCAGTGATGCCCCCCCCCCAAAAAAAAAAAAACCAAACAAAAGAGCCAGCAAATTATCACTTTGGGGAGCATAACTGTGTACCATGAATGTAGTGTGTTGGTAATGTCCTTGTCTCAGAAGATTCAGGAAGAGAGTTGTCCATTTCATCAGTTGTATCTTCATTAATCTCACTGAGGAGCACATTTGACCCCTTATTTAGGAATAAAAACAAAAATCCAACTAGTTACCACTGAGTCAGTCCTTGCTCATGGCTTCCCCATGTGCTACAGGGCAGAACTTTCTTGGCTCCGACTTTAGGGGGGCAAACTGCCAGGCCCTTCATCTGAGGCACCACGCCGTAGATTAAAATCTCAAACGCTTCTGTTTGTGGTCACAAAAGGGATATCTAGGTAAGTAATATGGGTTTCCCTAGCTTATACAGCATAGGAAAAATAAGAACTGATTAATTATTGAAGTCACAATTTTGTTGTACTCTGAAAAGATTATCATGTATTCATATGAATGGTTATTTTGTAGCCTATATTGCTATTGTATTTAATCTTTTTTCTTTTGGGGCTAAACTCAGCCATGTTACCTAATGAATCTGAGTTGAATTATTGAGTCTTTGAATTGACAGTATCTGCCAAAAAATAATATGTGGGAAAATAATAGAGAATAACAAGTAAAAAAGAATTTAAAGGCAGGTAATGTCCATTTATTATAGAAAAATCAGAAATGTTGGGTTGATGAGAGAAAATAAAGTCATCCATAACTGTATCTTAAAAGAAGACCACAGATAAAATTTCGGAATAAACTCTCCTAGGTATTTTGTCCTCATCAATTCAGATCGGGGGGTGTGTTGAACAAAAGCACTTTTCAACTGGGTGCCTGCTTTAATTTGCCACATCTCTTCCCCCCTCTCCCCCCCAGTAAAGTTACGGAAGCAACTTGATCAACTGTTTTTGTAAGTTTCTTTATGGATTCTGGACCAACCTAATAATAATCTGTAGAATTTTTCTTTAACCTGGCAAACATTTGTTGGACAGCTAATATGTGTTAGTGTCTTCTAATACCTTTTTACACAGAGTACTACTGTTCATTTGTAAGTTCTCCACTGTTTAGTAGCCATGATTTATCTAAAGAAAGATTGCAAGTATGGCAGGCCTAAAACCTGACCCACTGCCATGTGAATATGACATACCGATGTCGACAGCTGTATGTCCTTCTACTTCTTAGAACACATTTGTTCATCATTCAGCAAACGTTTAGCATTGCCATGTGCCAAGGATTATCCCGGCACCACTGTTGGTTGTATGGAATGTAATACTTCCTTGGCACTGTTCATAAATGCCTGCTTAGCTGGTAGTAAGGTCTTATCTGTAAAACATCCATGTCCTTAACCTCTTGGGAAACAACTGGGTTGAGAAGTAAGACTCTTTGAAGCATCAGAGAAAATCTCTCCCATCTCACATAGACTGTTGGATGAATAAAATTATTTATTGAGCTGGTAACATCTTTACCCCAGTGGGTAAAGTGCTTGCAGCAGAACAGCAGTCTTCTTTAAGCAATGTGCTGCTGTAGGGAATAGCCTCTGGCTGGGACTTAGAGTTACATTGAAGCTATACCCTCTGCCATCGAGTCCGTTTCCACTCCTAAAGATCCAAAAGAGTTTCTTTTCTTAAAAAAAAAATTCATATTTTATAATTCCCTCGTGAAAAATCCGTATAACCTTTTCAGATCAAGTCACTGTAGAATCTTAACTTTTTTTTTTTTTTTTTTGCCAGTACCCATGTTGGCCTTTGCAAACCCCCTGACTTTCTCATTCAGTTCCTTCATGCCTTGTGCTCTTTTCTTGAGGTCCTTTATCTTTTCATACAGGCCATGCCTTGCAAGTCTGTGTTTAGGTTCATTTTTCTTTGCCTAACACAAAGAATGATTAAAAAAAAAGGTTGGCAATATATGTCAGCTGCATATTTGTACCCATTCCAAAGAAAGATAATCCAGCAGGATGCAAAAAATAATTGAGCAATATCATTAATATTGCACATAAGTAAGAGGTTAGTGTTGTTTTTAAGGTGATTTAAACACTGGGGCAGTGGGGCCCAGCTAGAAATTCAAGCTAGATTCAGAAGAGGATATGGAACAAGAGATATCATTGCTAGTTTCCTGTGTATCTTTACTTAAAGCAGAGAATACCAAAATGATGTTTACTCATTTATATTGACTATGCATTTGATTGTATAGATTATAACACATAGATAACATTGTGAAGAATGGGTATTTTATGATGCTTAACTGTTGTCCTATGGGACATGTATTTTCAAGAAAACAGTTGTTCAAACAGTACAAGGGATACTGATTGGTTTAAAATCTGTAAAGGTGAGGCTGAGCCCCAGTGGCGTAGTGGTTGAGTGTGGGACTGTGACCCACGGCCTTGGCGGTTCAAATCCAGCAGCAGCTCTCCAGGAACAAGGCTGGGTAGCTCCCACGACCACCAGAGGGCAGTGAAGCCAAAAAAAATCTGTAAAGGTATTCATCAAGGTTGTATCCTTTTGCCTTGGGTTTTCACTTTGTATGCTGAGCAAATCTGAGCTGCTGGAGTGTGCGATGAGGTGTGAGGAAGGGCTGGCTGACATCCTGTGATAGGCAGATGACACCACAGTGCTTCATGCCAGTGGTGAAATACATCTCAATATAAAGAACATAAGAAGACCAGTAAGTGACATCATGATAAAAGGAGAGAAGACTGAAGTTGTTATGGATTTTCTTTTACTGAGACCCACTGTCAAGACCTGTAGAAGTAACAGTTAAGAAGTCAAATAATTGTATTATGCAAATCTTCTGTTAGACACTTCTTTAAAAAGCTAAGATGTCACCTTGAACAATTGCATGAGAAAGCTGGGAAATAAATGGGGAAGACTGAAGAAGAACTGATGCTTTGGGATTATGGTGTTGGCAAAGAACAATAAATATGCCATCAACTGCCAGAAGAACTGGTGTTGGAAAAAATCTAACCAGAATATCTTTTGTAGCAAGGGTGGAAAAAAGAAAAAAAAATCAAGGATGATGAAATTGCCTCATACTTTAAACATGTTGTCAGGAGAAATGTGTCCCAAGGACTCATCACTGCCAAAATGGCAAGTCAATGGGTAGTCAGTGAATCGAGAGGAAGACCTGCAGGGAGATTCGATTGACAAAAGTGGTGATTAAGAGGATGGCTCAGACTTCTATTGTGTTGAACCAACTCGATGGCAGCTAGCACACTTCCTTAACCCAATCAAGGTCCTCAACTAGAATGAAAGTCTTAGAAATTGTCACAGTCCCCGAAAACGGCCGAGAGGCCTCATCTGACTTCCTTTGCCTCCACAAGAGAAGAGTTTCCGTGGAAGTGTTAATGTTAGAGATGAATCAGAAATAGAAGGTCAAGATGTTATGAGTAAGGGTATGCAATTGTGGGACTGCATAATCAGTTGGGGACCTCAGCTTTCCAGAAGTAATTATACTTAAGATGGCTCATGAATGTTAATTAAACTCGATGTCTAAATGGGAATGCTTAATGATTATTTACAGAGGGAAATATTACTGCAATGGATTGCAGTACTCACATTATCAGCGTTTTCACTGTTTAAGGAAAATACAGATCTGTTTGATACTATATAAAAGTTGGAAATTGCTGAGTAGGACAATTGGTTGGATGATCTTAACAATGTTAGCAACCTTTGGAATAATGCTACTTAATGTTGCCAATTATAATGCAAGTAAAATGCGGCAATTCCTGTTAAGAACATTCTTTGTGCTTTCCCAGTGGCCAAGAGAGTCCAGGAGATGGGGACAGGGTTTGGTGCTGATGTTCCCTCTCCTTAGGTACACCAAAGGGACTAGTCCTGTACTGGAAAGGGTGGGAGGATAATACTTCAGGGCCTGAGGACTGCAACCACCTCCTCCTCCTTGTGGTCTGGGCTGCTAACTCTTCTTCCAAGCAGCTGTTAGTTTCCAGGCTCTCCGCCTGGAATTTCAAACCTTCTAAGACTTGCAGTGCATTGTTCCAGTTTGTCCCTCCCCAGCTTTGGGGGTTGCAGCAGGTGGCAAAGGACTAAGGAGGGAGTGCTGCAGGGGGCATTGGTATGCGCAGCAACCACCACAGAACATCTTGACTCTAGCCCAAGCCTCAAAGCCATCATTTGTACCACAGTCCCAGGAGCCAGGTCTGCTCAATTACCAATAGGGCCTTGAAATTGAGAGCACGGTTGTAACAAGTTCCGAGGACACCTCCACGTCCTTACTCCTCACATAAGGCCCACTTTGCACATTGTCCTTAGAGCATACCAGTAATCGTGAGGCTGTTGTAGGACTGGATACTTGTGTGGTACAGGGAGTCTCCATGCATCACAGGAACAAAGTTTTGTTTATGCATGTGCTTAAGAAGCTTTCTTTAGCTCTCTTATACATTATCTTCGGGAAAAAACCTAGCACATTAAGTGCCATGAAGTAGGTTCTAATATAATAGTGACTTTAAGTACTGACAGAAGGAAATGTTTATATTGTTTTTGCCCATTTATACTCTTATTTGACAAAACAATATAAAGATTTTTCCTTTATTTGGGAGTGGAGAAGGTGATGAACCTATGCAGTACACACCAAGTTCAAAACACTTCACCCTTGCATTTTCCCAGATCCAAGTCTTTTCTTGAAAACAATTAGTGGAGAAGCATATTAAGGGATTTTTTTTCAAATTATTATTTTACCACATAAACTCTGGTATGTGGTAAGAAAAAATAGTTTCAATTTTATTCTTTAGGATGGAGTTTTTTAAAGAAATATTCACTTCATGATACTTAGTCTGTTCTCTTAAACTTAGACTTATAAATCTTTGCTGCATTTTAGAATAACTTGGCTTTTTTGCTTGGGGAATAATTTGTTACTGATTCTTAAATTTGAACTATTCAGTTGTAATAATTGCCATTTTGTGTATTTTGACCTAAGCTGTTTGTGCCACGAGTGACATATATCAGTATTTTTTTAGTATATGTGCTACTGAAGCGAGCACATATATCAGTTTTTATACTCCGCATTTTAAGCTAACCATCTATAAAATTTGTTGTAAGCGTCACTATTTGTCCTACTTTTTTTTCTTTTGTTTACCTGTTTGTTGATTAACTTTTTGATGAACAGATGCTATTCAGATTGAGCCGAAGAGATCCCACAGAGCTAAAATTGCATCCTTCTCGTGTAGAATTAATTCTTTCTCCTGTTTTTGTATTATTCTCATGACTCTGTTCACTTCTTAGAATATCAAAAAATTACACATTTGAAATTTAGAAATACGAATTTTTCTGTTTGTCTTGAAGAGACTTTTTAAAAAGCAATGTTTTTATGTGATTTCAAAATTTTATTTGGAATCTTTATAAAGAAATTAATGTAAATCTCAACCTATGTAAATAACAAAATAGTGTAAATTTGACTTTCAGTGCAATGCGTGTCTTACTATCTAAATTACCAAGACCCTGGATTGTGGATGAAAAGAAAGATGATGGTTATACTGCCTTGCATCTGGCTGCCCTTAATAACCATGTAGAAGTGGCTGAACTCTTAGTACATCAGGTAAGGAAAACAGTTTTAATGGTAACAATTTTGAACCATTGTCATTCATTTGCTTAATCCTGCATCAATTACTTATTAGTAAGTTAAAACCCTGGTGGGGATGAAACAACACACAAATGCATGTTTCATCTCTGTCTAACAGTGCTTCTTAAATAGGAGGCAGGACTCTGGATCTTTGAATCTCTGGTACTCCCTCTGCACAGTCTTCCCACAGTAGGCTAACACAATGGACATCAGCTGGCAGGAATTTCCCAGAATTGCTATCACTATTAGAGAAATAAGTTATCAGTCAGGACCAAGAACAGTCCGGTCCGTGAACATAGTTCAGAAAAGGTCATCAGCTACCATCAGATGGTACCAGATTGCGGCTAAGGTATGGGGATCTGCTTCATGAGTGCTGCTGGAAACTGGAATTTGGGCTAGAGAGAAATACATAAGTTAATGTATTCATCTCGAATTGAAAGGACCTTGCCTGTTGATGAAAGTAGAATTTGGGGGGTGGGGGTGGGGATTGCCTTATTGCCGTCTTAAGAAGTTTTCATATATTCAGCAAAGTTTTAAAATTTATAACAAAGCATTAAAATTGTCAAAGAATTACCTGTAATCTCAGGTCATTCTAAAAACTAGAGAATAAATAGTTCAAAAATTAAGCTACTTCTTTTCCTCTGTTTTTACCTTTTGCTATTGGAGTTACTGCTCTGTGAAGTATGTTGATTAGAAATTCCTATTCAAAACAAAGTAGTTGATGCTAAAATCACATTGTCTAGGCAATTATTACTTTCTACATTAGGTCTTAAAATCAGAATAAGTCCCTCAACTTATTTAGAATTCATTTAATATTCCAGCTTGTTTGCCCTATCCATGTTAAGCCTTAGAATCAGCTTTCTGAGTTTCTATTAAGGAGCCAACTTGGAGTTAGTGTTTTACATGTGTTATAGGTTTATTCTGTAATATTTCATATATTTCATGTCCTAGTATAGAGATAGAAAAAACCTGTTTAGAGCTTCTGTTCTGTATCTTGTCCTTTTTGTGTTCTTAGATAAAATCATCATAGTAGAAATAGGTATTTTTTAAACATGATGTTCTTGAGAAATGCTATTGCCCCATCCAGTTCTTCCTATGTATCCAGCAACTATTATTATATGAAATTAACTGCTGCAATAGACAGTGGGAAAAATGGTTAGCAATGTCCTCTGTTCCATACTAATAGTTTTTTTTTGAAGATCATTTTATTGGGGGCTCTTACGGCTGTTATAACAGTCCATACATTGTATTAAGCATACTTGTACATATGTTGCTATCATTATTTTCTAAACAGTCACTTTCTATTTGAACCCCTGGTATCAGCTCCTCTTTTTTCCTCCCCCCATCCTTGTGACCCTTGATAAATTAGAAATTATTATTATTTTCTTATTTTACATCAATTGCTGTTTTCCTTCTCTCATGGTTTCTGTTGTTTGTCCGTGTGTGTGTGGGGGGGTGGGGGGTTATTTGTTGATCATTGTCATCACTTGGTTCCCCCTTCCCCCTTTCCCCACCTCCCCTCTACACTCCTAGTATTGCTCCTCTCATTCCTGTACCTGAGGGGTTTACCTGACGTGGATTCCGAGTGTCATGAGCTCTTATCTGTACCTGTGTCATGCTCCGGTCTAGACCACTTTGAAAGGCAGGACTGGGGTCATGATAGTGGGGAGTGAGGAGCCATCAAGGAACCAGAGGATTGTTGTAGGTTCCATTGGTGCTATACTGCACCCTGGTTGACCCTTCTGTGAGGGGATGTCCCATTGTCTCCAGATGGGTTTGGGGGGGGCGGGGATCTCTGCTCAGACCCCCTTCATTCTCAACAATATGTTTTGCTTGTTTATTTTTGGTCTTCTGATGCCTGTTAACCGATCTTATCAACACCTCATGATCACACAGGCTGGTGTGCTTCTTTCATATGAGCTTGTTGCTTAGCTGCTAGATGACTGCTTGTTTAATTTCAAGCCCAGAAACTCTATCTTTTGATAGCCAGGCACCCTCAGCTTTCTTCACTCCATTTGCTCGTGCACCCATTTTGTCTGCAATGATCAAGCTGGGAGGATGAGCATCACAGAATACCAGATTGTTCGAATAAAGTGTTCTTGCACTGAGGCAGGGTGTGAGCTGAGCCCAAAGTCCATCCACTACCTCAGTGTATTGCCATTTAATATATGTACATAAGCCAATACTTCTATTTTTATGAATTAATGTATTTACATATATATATACACACCTATGTTTATACTTCTATCCATAGCTTTGCTTTCTAGATCTTCCCTTTGTTTCCCATTACCTTCCTCCTGTCTCTCACCATCATGCTCACCCTTCTTCTGCCTCTTAATACTGATAGTTATTTTTTGTAATGTTCTTTATGTAACAGAATGGTGAAGTTTTTATTTTAATGTCAAAATTTAATCTTATAGAATTTATTTTCCTTGTTCAGGGCAATGCAAACTTGGATATCCAGAATGTGAACCAGCAGACGGCCCTACACCTTGCTGTTGAGCGACAGCACACCCAGATTGTCAGGGTAAAGTTTTCTGATTTAAAGCTTAGCTTACAATTGCATTTTGACCATGTTTTTGGAGCCTTTTAAAAATACTGATTTAAGGGCTGAGCCCCGGTGGCGTAAGTGGTTGAGTGTGGGACTGCGGCCCGTGGATTTGGTGGTTCAAATCTAGCGGCGGTTTTCAGGAACAACACTGGGTAGTGCCCACGACCACCAGAGGCAGTGATGCCCCCAAACAAAACAAAAACATACAAAACCAAAAATACTGACTTAAATGATAGGCTTTATAGATTTCTCAACAAATGTATAAGTATAGTTGGATATAAAAATGTCAAAATTATGATTTGGGGTTAATATTTTGTAACCTTTGGCTAAAGGACCTACTTTTTATTAGTGGAAAGCATAATTAAATGCTTTTGTTGTCCTATATGAGGATTCTTAAAAATCCAAAACAGAAAATTTCAAAATCGTGTAAGTTAAAATTTTAAAGTAATTTTCTCTTTATCTGTGTTATTAAAAGTAAACTAAGGGCTGAGCCCCGGTGGCGTAATAGTTGTGCGCGCGACTGTGGCCCACAGGGTTGGCTGTTCAAATCCAGCAGTAGCTCACCAGGAGCAAGGCTGGGCCTCCTCCTTACCACCAGGGGGCAGTGATGCCCACACACACAAAAGTAAGCTAATTTGAAAAGCTTGGACATTTATTGCTGCAAAATGCTGGAAACTGAAAACCTTACGGGGCAGTTTTACTCTGTCCCGAAGGGTTGCCACGAGTCAAAATGGACTTTCACAGTATATGAAAGATTATCTGTTTAAATATTTTTTCTAGAGCAGAAATTGTTAAAATTTGGAGCCTAGACCAGCAGCATTAGTAACATCTATAAACTTGAAAGAAAAGCAAATTCTTAGGCCCTCCCCTGAAGACGGATGGGACCCAGCACATGGGGTGTAACAAGCCACCCAAACAGTTCTCATGCACTCGCATGTTTGAGAAAAGTTGCTATTGAGTGACATTTTTAGTTAACACTTTTTGGAACAGAGTCCCTGGTGATGTAGCAGGGTAAGTGTTGGGTCCCTAAACTTCTAGAAGCTCCATGTTGTTGGGTTCAAAGCCACCAGCTGCTCTGTGAGAGAAAGACGCGCCTTTCAGCTCCCATAAAAGACTTACAGCCTCAGAAAGCCCTGGAGGTAGCCCTGTAGACTCTGTTGACTGGAATTGACTCCATGGCCGCTGGCTTGTGGAACAGCCACCAAAAGTCATTGCCAAGATGGGTTCGTTTCTTCTTTTTATGGTGATTAAATCTTGAATACACTTATATTTACTGTGTAATTTATCCATTGAAAGATATTATCAAAAAAAAAGAAAGATAATATCAGTTTTATCTAAGAAGTTGTAGTTTAGCAAACACTATTTATATTACTGTTTTTTTGAAATTCCTTTTGCTAAACATTCCTTTGGTACTTGTACTTTTCTTAGGACATCAGTACTCTTTCTATATTTTTATTAGTAGAACTTTGAATATTATTGTTTGGTCCTGGTAGAAGGGCTTGATATATCTCAACTCATGTCTTAAATTAAATAAAAATTAAAAATCCCCAATCCCCTATTTATCTGGATAAGTCCTTGACTTGACTTGTTTGTTTTAAGTTGTGTGGATAATGACCCTGTGATATTAGCGCACTGTTTCGTTGATATCTGAAAGCCGGTTGGCTTGAACCTCCCAACTGCTAGAAAGATCCTGACTGTGAAAACCTGATGGGGCAGTTTTCCTCTGTCCTGTAGGGTTGCCGTGAATGGCCTTGATAGCAGTGAGGATGTGCTCGCAATCATTAGGGAATTAAGCACCCAGAGCTCTGAAGATTATGATGTTGTAATTTCCTATGGCATGAATACTGTACCAAAAGCAGATGCCTTTCTCTTCCAGCTTTTAGTTCGCGCAGGTGCCAAACTAGACATTCAGGATAAGGATGGGGATACGCCTTTACATGAAGCTCTCAGGCATCACACTCTGTCTCAGCTTCGTCAGCTCCAAGATATGCAAGATGTGGGGAAAGTGGATGCTGCTTGGGAACCATCCAAAAACACAGTAAGTGAAGATCATGTGTAATCAAGTACCAGGAGAAGCATTTTTTGTTTTTAATGAAAGAGCGTCTTTCCCTCTCTTATCATTAATTAACTGTAGGCATTTTTCAAAGTTCGGCTGTGGGTATCTTCTCTTTGTATTTTAATTGTCTTCTTTAAGTTATATTTGTATTCCATACCTGAAACTAGCTTCTTAAATTTATGAAGGTAAGTTTTAAAAAAGTATCACTTCAAAATCAGAGCAAGTGTTATTAAACAAAAATGTCAAAATGTCAAAATATGAAGCTATTATTTAAGATATCCTTCATCTAGGTTAACATTTTTATGAAGGTGAAGTTTCCATATCTCTACTGATTTCCTGAAGAACTCTGTGCTGTTTGATATTCATCACACCAGAAAGGCATTTTTGGCTTTCTTGAGAGGAGCATCCTTTGGAATTTTCGTTTCAGGGACAAAAAGCCTGAAGAGGCGAGCTCACGGCTATAGAGTAGGTAGGGTAAAGCTATCCAACTGAGTTCCCAAAGTCCGCTCTCGCTGCATTTGAAGAATGTATGGATACAATTCTTGGTGTAACTTCCATGGATGTTTTTTTTTCACCAATGCAGTTTGATTTTCCTAAAGCTTCTTTCTGATAAGCCTTCATGGGAGAGTTCAAGAAAATCTATCAAATTGGTCTCTCGGAGTTGCCCCACAACAACCGCCATAACTTCAGATCTGGTACTGAACCCGCCCAGGCTGGCATCCTCGCCCATGGAAGACCCAAAGGGCAGCACTTCCCCAAGGACAGAGTCCAAGGCGTTAGGAATGGAGGAGGACGGGAGACAGGAGACAGAGGAAGTGGGGCAAAGTGCTGGGAGAGAGCAGTGGAAGAGTCGAAATTAAATGTGTGAATTAGTGAATGTAAAGCCAATGATCGACTCTGTAAATCTGCACCTAATTCACAATAAAAAGCATGTGTTGCTAGCAGAGTGTGCTATGTCCTCCCAACAGTGTGAGGGCGGCGCGCGACCAGTCGGTGTGGCCTTCTGTCGCGCATAGGGTTTCCGTGAGTCTGGCCGGACCCAGCAGCACGTAATAACAGCACGATTCCTCCGTTTCCCACTCAGAAAGTGCTCTGTTTAAATTGCGTTGCCCTTGGTTTGACCTGGCTGGAGTTCTGTACCTGTACCTGACCTAGTCGTGTAGTTTAAGGTGGGTTTCTTACTGATTCGAGCCCTTTGGGGTCGAACTTGGGTGGATCCTTAAACTGTGCGCCTGACAAAAGTAGACATGGGGAAACATTGAAAAATGGATTTTAGTACTTTGACACATAAATGTTCCCATATCTATTTAGATTTTCAGTTCTTTTCAAAAATGTTTACACACACACACACACACACACACACACTTCAGAGTGTGTGCAAGCAACCCATTATCTTATCTTTTTTTTTTCATCAAATTTTGTAGCAGCCCCTCACTTGTATATTATTTTTTGATGTGGGTGAAAACTGATAGCAAGACTCCCCCAAGAAAATAATGGCTGTTTTCATTTATTTCAGTTAATAATGGGGCTCGGTACCCAGGGTGCAGAGAAGAAGAGTGCAGCATCGATTGCTTGTTTCTTGGCAGCCAACGGTGCTGACCTCAGCGTTCGGAATAAGAAGGGCCAATCGCCACTTGATCTGTGTCCTGATCCAAGTCTCTGCAAAGCCCTGGCAAAATGTCATAAAGAAAAAGTCAGGTGTGTATTATGCATTGCCACAAAATTCGATACTCTATGAAACTATGAAAGGGAGCTGTGGGGTCAGGTTTGACTCGTAGGGACCATTCTGTACAGGGTTTTCTGAGACTGTGCATCTTCATGGGGACAACAGCCTCATCTTCCTCAATTCCAATGGGGTGTGTGTGTGTGTGTGTGTGTGTGTGTGTGTGTGTGTGGTACGTGTGTGTGTGTACTGCTAGGCAGTTAGCAGCCCAGTGCCGGCCATCCAGCACCACCAGGACTCCTTTGATATTCTTCCCCTATGGTCGTATGTGGTTGAGTAGTGGAGGACTTGAAAACACCCTTGTCTCTGCACTTCCTCTTTGTTTTCACCCTCGACTCCTTAAAATGTTTACTCCAGGCATTGTCTCTTAATTGGCTTTTGAGCACCACAGTATTTAATACAATGATTTATATGTCATAAATCCTAAGAAAATTTTCTAAATTAATATGATTGTCTAGTTGCTCCTGTGTTAGATGAATTTGCATATGAGAAAAGGCCTTGCTATTGAAATTGCTGGGTCAAATATTAGATCAAAATTTTTTTGTTTGTCTCTTTTCATTTTATTTTTTTTCTAATTTTGAAGTTATTCCATGCTTACAGCTACTCTCAAAGTAAACCTTCTTTTTTTCTGTAGTTATAAAAACTTTTTCCATTGTTATCCCATCTGCCTTAATTTAGAAAATACTATTAATTTTCTCTAAAAAGGAAGGTCCTGCTTAACACACCGGATGTAGGAATTAAATCAAAATTTTAATACCATTGTTTCAAGAGAAGGCAGTCCACAATCTTACTAGTAGGGTGTAGCTTACACAAGTGAGTAATGCTTGCCTGGTGCCAGGTAGTCCCTTAGTCAGTCAGTCATATTGGTTAAGTCCGTGGAGGGATGAACCAGTGAGCAATTGAACTGTGCAATTCCTGTTCCCTTTTTGGTTTTTGTTAAAGGTGATCCATTTACATTTGTCTTGTTTTTAGTGAAATATATTCCTTATTTTTATTTATGGTATTATTAATTTCTTGTGAAATATTACAGACCTTTAAGAAACACATCCTATTATATTTCATCCAAACCCTGCTGTGCAACTTTATACCTGATTCTTGTTCCTTGGTGAACTTTCTGTAGCTGTCCCTTTACCCTGATGTTCTGGTTTTCTTTTTTATAATTCATGTGAAGTGTGTCATGTTTTGGAATTCAGACATGCATCTGTGGCATAAGCTACATTAATAGAAGGAAGAATAGAATGAATCAACCTATAACAGTGGTGACTGAAATGTATCTGCTTTGGGGATTGCGCATGTCCGTGCATTGCTGGATATTGTGAAAGAAGCAGGATAAACATTATAGTATCCTTTTCTGTGTCTGCAGTTAGTCACATAAATGTGTTTCTGTGCCTCATCTAGTAAAATTTTACTTTTCTTGGGATAACTAAAGAGAGATCAAAACAAACTGAACTATCATGTTTTCCAAGTTGTCATGATCTTTGGTGATGCTTCATTTGGTTTTTCGTTAGGCCTTTTTTAAAAATTTAATCTTTATTCTGTTCTCTGGTTCATTGTAGATAAAATAGATTTTGACTGAAATTGTGTTTATGTTAAATCACTTTTAAGTAGTATTTTTGAATTCTTTTAAAACATTTTTATTTATTTTTTTTTGAATTCTTAGATAGACTCATCTTTTCCCCCAGAGTGAAGTTTGAATACTACCCGAAGTATAAAAGGATGCAGACATGTAGATAAAGGCAAAATTAAAATTACAACTTTACCACTGGTTTTTTCACCTAATAGTAATTTTTGTATTATACTAGTGATGTTCTAGCTAGAATTTATAAAATATTTTAATGAATTTTATAGTAGAAGGAGCCTGCTGAATTTGTGTATTTTCTTTTATTAGTGGTCAAGTAGGTTCTCGGAGTCCTTCTATGATCAGCAATGATTCCGAAACCTTAGAAGAGTGCATGGTGTGCTCAGATATGAAGAGAGATACGCTATTTGGCCCATGCGGTCATATTGCTACCTGCTCTTTATGTTCTCCACGAGTCAAGAAGTGTCTTATCTGTAAAGAACATGTGCAGTCTCGGACAAAGGTAATATATTTTCAGTTCATTATTTGGCCATGTAAGAGAATTTGAGACTAATTAATGCTAAGATTATATGATGCTTTATGTCTGCTTATTTTTCCTTCCTAAGAATATACTTTCTACTCAAGATAGCAGTGTGTTCCACAGTGGGTAATACTGTCCCCCTGGCAGATGCTGGAATGACCGGTGGAGTGGGGAGGTCCGCAAAAGCAGATACCTACACTTAATCCTGGATTATGAGCTAGAGTACAAAAGTTTTTAATTGCTAGGGGGCACTGAGTAATATCTCTTTTGAAATGAGAACCATAGGCCAAATAAGTTTGGGAATATATGTTATATCAGGCTTCCAAAGCTGTATATATTTTTTTAACTTTTTTGGGGGTGGGGGTGGGGTCACTGCTCTAGTGGGAGTAGGAGGTGTAGCCTTGCTCCTGGAGAGCTGCTGTTGGATTCGAACTGCCAACCCTGTGGGCCGCAGTCCCGCACACAACCACTACACCACCGGGGCTCAGCCAAAGCTGTACATTTTTTTTGGGGGGGGGGGGCGGGGGGTCGGGGCATCACTGCCCTCTGGTGGTGGGAGTAGGAGGCCCAGCCTTGCTGCTGGATTTGAACCTCCAACCCAGTGGGCCGCAGTCCCGCGCACAACCACTACGCCACCGGGGCTTAGCCCCCAAAGCTGTACATTTTTATGGGCACAGCCAGCCTTGTGCTTAGTACCCCAACACGTAGGATTGCACCTCCTTTTACAGAGTGGCCTTTCTGAATGTATTTGGATTTTAGAATGTATTATTTGTTTGCTAAACCCAAAGCAAGCCCATTGCCTTCGTTACTATGTAAACTTAATCATGTAACTTTTATGATCAAGTTCTTTTTTAGTTAATAATTTTCTTTTTTTTAATGTATCTAAACCACAGTTAAAATAAAAATGGCCAACAACTTTTTATAACTAAAGAGACTTTAATTATATTTTATATTATAGTTACTGAAAAACTTTCTTGGTGACTGTTCATACAGTTTTAAATTTGTTTGTGTCTAATAAAATTGGCCTTTTAAAATGACCAACTTGGGGTTTGGGTGAGCTTCCTAGACATCCTGGACTTGTGTGTTTCCTTGTGATGGGTGGTATACTTGTTTCTTTACCCTCTGTGTTTCCTGTGAAATGGAAGTTTGAGGTATAGGTGTGATGAGGATCAGATTAAAACATTTGGGTAAGAAAACTTTACCATATACTTTGTAGTACATCCCCTCAGAAAAATAATCTCTGTATTTGCTTTTAACTTGTTCTCTCACTGACTGGTTTTGTTTTTCTAAAGGTATTGTTCATTTCTGGGTTCCTGATTTTATTCTTTTTGTATGTGTCTCTCAGTACTGCTTTCCATGGGTGTATCAGATTACTTACTTTGGTTTACTGAAATACTTGATACTCCCTTTGCGTTTCTCCTTACTTGTGCGTGCATATGTGTTCTTCACGGTGCCATTTTCTTTCTTTTTCTCTCGACATATCTTAAGCTATTCATTACAAACCAAACGTACTGCCTTGGAGTTAGCAGATGCCGAGAGCAATCCTATGATGCCCATAGCATCCAAAAGGCATAGTTTTTATGGAACCTGACTGCCACAGCTTTCTTTCGTGGACAGCTGGTAGATTTGAATCACTGGCCTTGCAGCAGTTAACAGCCGATTTGTAGGTGTTCACCACCCTTCATTAATGGGGGCGAGGGGTGGAGAGAGGAAAGGGAAGCTCACAGCTATTGAGTCAATTGCAGTTCTGAGTGACCTCACAGGGAAGAGTAGAACTGCTCCTGTGAGTTTCCAAGACTCAGTCTTTACGGGAGTCAAAGCCCTCATCCACAGAGTAAAAGCCTTCTTCCACAGAGTGGCTGGTGGTGGCGAACGGCTGGCTTTTTGGTGAACAGCCTAACGCATAGCCCACTATGTTTCTCATTCATTTGATGAAGCTGGCACTAGTTTTTAGGATGTACCTGCTGACAGTAACTCTACAGACATTTTCCTGCCCAGTGCTGCTTTATGTTTTTGTAGAGAATCTTGTAAGTGTGATGGTTTTTTGGTGTGTTTTTTTTTGGGGGGGGGTGGTGATGGTGCAGTGGGCATCACTGCCATGTTGGGAATAGGAAGCCCATCCTTGCTCCTGGAGAGCTGCTGCTGTAGTGTGATGGGTTTTATGACCCAAATGAAGGTATCTGTAGTAAAAAATGGACACAGGAAGAAAGAAATTGGAGCTATTTTCTAATACATGTGATATAGTATGTGTACATAGTTGCTTTATTTTTATAACAGAGAGTAGCTGGTGGTGTTGCAGTGCTGACTTTTTGGTGAGCAACCCAACTCATAACCCACTATGCCAATACACCAATAAGTGGAAGAGAATAAACCAATAAATAGCACTAGCGTATGCTGGGTCTTTGAAGGGGTATTTATATTGTTTATATGCTAGCCACACGGTCAGCAACTGAAAAATACCAGCTGCTTCATAGGAGAAAGATGAAGCGGCCTGCCCTGTCCAAATTTACTGTCTCAGAACCCCTACAGAAGGTCACTCTGGTTCAGATTCAACCTGTGGGCAGTGGTATTATATCACTGTTAACCCTGTTTAATAAATAAATGGGGATCATTCATTCTATTTGGTACTTAAGTCTTTGTGGGAGGGGGCGCGGGATGTGGTGGTTTATCTGCTTAAAAAGTAAGGATGGGTTGTGGTGATGGGGGAGGTGATTGAAAGAACAAGAATTTAAATCTTGTTTTTAGATTTGTGTGTGCATCTTACTGTTTTGCTTGACACTGTTAATAAGGATCTTAAATCTTAATTTTAACAAACCTTTATTGAGCACACCTATTTTATAATCAAGACAAAGTTGCATATGATAATTTCCTTCCAAAACGTATTAGCCAACTGTGATATAGCTTTAAAACTATAGATGCTGCCAGAGAGGTGTAAATTGAGCAGGAATCTGCTCAATGTTAAAAGTGTTAAAAGTGGTGTTAAAAGTGGGCTCATATGAAATAACCGTAATTGATCATCTAGTTCAACCCTCTTATTCATAATTCTACTGTTTTGATGCCCAGATAAAAGTTAGAGTGTCTGTGGGGATTGTTGGCTGGATAGATTCTGCGTGTAGAAGGAGGAACATGCTGTCATTCTCCTTCAGCCCTCTTTTGAATGCGGTTATCCTGTGGATTAGCAGTCTTGTCATTGGTTTTTTTTTTTTTTTTTTTTTTGTCATTGGTTTTTAAATCGAGAGATATTTAAACCTGTGGAAAAGTTTGAGGATAAAATTGTTGGGGGATGGGGTTGGACCGGGCGGCAGATTGGTGGCAAAGCCTTTGAATATAAAGAAATAGTGACCCCAAGTGGTTAAAGGGTAGTAGACATCTTCATTGAAGATAACCCACAAAACCCAGATTCACTGTCATTTACTTGGTGCTGCATCCGAGAGACCCATAGGACAGAGTACAACTGTCCAGTGCATTTCTGAGACTTTAAACTCTTTATGGTAAAAGAAAGCCCCGTCTTTCTCACATAGAGAAGTTGGTGGTTTCAAACTGCTGACCTTTCAGTTAACAGCTCATTGGGTAACCTTTACACCACCAGGGCCCCTTCATTGCAGATCGGACTTCATAAAACCATTATTCAAAGGGAGGGGAAACAAACAAGGTTGGCATCTTTAGCAATCAGGAACATGCAAATGATAAATTTTACGATGAATAGGTATGTGTGTCACTTAAGGTGTATGTAAGAGGTGTTTTATGAAATAGAATGTCGTGTTTTTTGGATGTTCTGTATACACCATTACATAAAGCAGTCCCCATACAATATGTAGTTAAGTCCCTGGATGCCTGTTATATTAAAATATAATGGGAGTGCTCTAGATAAAGTCTGAGCAAAACCTACTGGATACAGGAGGCTGGCCATATCAAGTCTGTGCTGAGCTAAACAGGGACTGTGCTGGCAGCCAGATTTGAACTTCGTGCATAACTGAAAGTTGGGGACTGTCGCCCAGGGAACACAGAGAAATGGCTGTGGGGACCAGGTGTGTGGGTACTGGGAGCGCTGTTGGCTGTGGTGGTCATAGCTGATGTCTTGACTGCTGGTGCCCCGTTGGCGCACCTTTAATACTGGTCACGTGCTGCTGCTTCCTGAAGCTGGGGGCCCGTAAATGTCGCAGGTCTGGCAGGTTCCACCAGCACACGCATCCCGTACTGGGAGCGAAGGGCTCCATAGCTGAAGAATGGAGCCAGGAGAAGGAAGAACTATGGGGTGTGGGTGCCCTTAGAGCCTTGTTGTATGCTCAGTCAGCAATTTGAGATCTTTAAAATGATTAAGGAAGGTGAACCAATCTAGCAAGAAGGCATAGGGGAAGGAAATGGAGGGTTATGTGGCTGCTCACCCCCGTGGACACTGCCTCTTTTACCGGATGGGGACCAAAGATTCTGTATAAGAATGCTGACCAAAAGAGAGGGAAGTGCAGAACAGAATTTAAAATTTTCACGTCATCTAGACCTCTGGACAATTAAGGCCATGTGTAGTTTCTTAAACTATTGCCCTTGGATAATATTTTAAACCTCAAAATAGAAATACCCCCTGAAATCTTCTTAAGCAAACAGTGATTTAGCTTCATTCATAAAGAATGTCTGCCTCGAGCACCGTGCTCTGTACACTTTATCTGTAATCAAATTAGATGGAAAGAGTAGATGGGAAATTTAGGGGCCAGTAAGTTTCTGTCACTGGGGGAGGAACAGCTCACAAAAGGAGGGGAGAATGTAGTCAGTGTCATGGAGTAGTACATCTAGAAATTGTCGAAATGCTGCGTTTGGCTCAACAGCAACAATAAAATTAGTTATAAGAGGAAACACTAGCAAGGAATATGGGAAGTATGTACTCGACACTGCTAGCGGCTGGATAAATGGGTCCACATTTTCAGGAAACAATCCTGGCAACAGAGCCTGAGGAATAATCCAGAGCTTGGAGACATGGAGGGATGCAAAGTGGATTTCCTTTTTTACAATAAGAGAGTGGGGGTTTAAGTTGCTAGATCCGGTTAAACTTTGAAGTTCAAGTACAGAGCAAAATGGTTATGGCCGTACCACCCCGAACTCTTCTGACCTCAACAAACACAAAGCACATCATTATCTAGAGAGGAAAAGAGAAGTGAGTAGTGGATGAACCAAAACCAAACTCATCCATTGCCGTTCAGTCAATGCCATCTCATAAGGCCTGCCTCTCTGCTCTCCGGCCATGCCACTCAGAACGCGCCATCTCGCCTGATCTCGGAAGCCAAGCAGGGTCGGGCCTGGTTAGTACCTGGATGGGAGAACTGCCCCTCTGAGTGTGTGAAGCTGTAGCTCTTTACTGGAGAGTTCAAAGCCCCATCTTCTCAGGAGCAGCTGGTGGTTTTGAAATGCTGACCTATTGAATTGCACACATAACCATTATACTTCCTGTGATGTCTACTCACTGTTAGGTATTGAAGTAGGCACATACGCTTTACCACCTTGTGTCGAGGAGTCCTTGTTTAAGATTGAAAACTAAACAAAAAATATACCCCGGGGCTTAACTGTGCAGATTCTTTGTACATTGTGAGAGGTCGACTGGGACTGTCCACAGAGTGAGCGTGATCGCTGTTTCTTTAGGAGAGCATCTCCAGAAGCGTGTGGTGGCCATCGTATTCAGACAGCAGTATTGACTCACCAGGCGAACTGGGATGTGTGCTAGAAGGAAGAAGATGTGAATGAGGATATGCAGCAGGGGCGTATTGGGTAAAGGAAGCCAGGGCAGAACATGAATCAATCAAAAAATAATATTTGAAATTTGACTTCTCTCAGTCCCTTATTTTCATTCTTTTTCATTGCTGGTTTTTTTTTTTTTTTTCAGTTTCTGTCAAAGGTAGTTTTGATAGGAAGGTGGGGCCGTTTCCTAGCCCCTCGCCTCTCTCATACCAGAGGAAATGGAGTTTTTCTCTACTTTGGGTGGTTCGGGGGAGGGTAATCATGTAAGTGAAAGTTCTCAGAGCATATCAATGTACCATGTAACAGTTTATACCCATTTTGTTGGATGGCATTGGTCATTATCTCTGCAGTATAATTTTTGTCCTTTCCTCCTTGGGTCCCTTCCTGCCCCTCACAGCCTGGAGCTTGGTTTCTCTGCACATGTTGTCCTTTGGTCACCTGTGTTTGAATTCCTCCCTGGACTCACTTTCTTGGCCTGTTGGTCAGTTGAAATTTGAACTCTAAGGGTGGATTTAATTTCTAACTTCAAGGCTATCCTATCAGACCACTTGGTCTGGTCTCTTTTTTTTTTCTTCAGTATTTATAATTTTGTTCTGTTTTCCTTCTTGCCCTGTCTGTCCGGGACTGATGTTGGTCAGAGGGGACAGTAGAAGTAGCCAGGCCCCATCTAATTCTTCCGGTTCCAGGGCAGTGGAGCGTGGCTCTGTGGTTGGATGCTGTTCTTTAGGATAGCTGGGGAAATCCATGTGGCAGTAGTGACTGCTGAGCCGGGCCAGGCCACAGATATGAAAAGGAGTAACCAGGAGAGGGGAGGTGTGTGTTAAATGTCTTTGTACCTGGAGTGTTTCCTTATGGGGGAAATGCATTGGGATACAAATGGAGCTGTTACACTGGAGACGTTCACTTTTTTACTGTAACCTTTTTCTGTAGATTGAAGAATGTGTGGTATGCTCTGACAAGAAAGCAGCTGTTCTTTTTCAACCGTGTGGACACATGTGTGCTTGTGAGAGTAAGTAGCCTATATAAAGCTTCCTGAATAGCGTTCTATAATAAACTGTGTAGCAGATGCTCTGAGTTTTGTGTTTGCTTTGACAAACTCACAAACAAAACGTTGGCCTTTAGTACCTTCTTTTTTCCTTTTCTGTGCTAGAATGTCAGCCATTTCCCTCCTTGCTTCTGAGGGTGAGAAAAGTCTTTGGCGAGTTTGGATTTTTATTTCACTTGCTTTTACCAGAAATTATTTTTTTCTCAAACTATGGAAATGAATTTGAAAATTGGATGTTGAAACATGTAGCTTTTTCTCTTCTCCATAGAAAATTAGCACCCCTTCACTCGACCTAACATCTTTGAATGCCTTCCATATAGCATACAAGCAGGACTCTCATTTCTGGCCTTCCAGTAAGGACCACATGGAAATCTGCTTTGTGAGGGCCGTGTTAACATTTAAACAGGTGGGAGGACCTATTTTTCTGCTAAGATCCATTTGTATATTTATAACATCATTTGAGGGCCATCTGGTCAAATGGATGATTTCAAGGTCCAAACCTTCCCCACCCTTGGTTTAAAAGATGCTGTAAAATATCTCTTAAACATATTCTTTTGATGTAATACACATTGCTTTCCTTGTTCTTTCAAGTTCATACTCTGTTCATGTTCAATACACTGTCTCCTCACCCCCCCCCCTTTTCATTTTGTTATGAAGACTTTCAAAGAAGCTTTGCAATTGTATCATTTACTTAGAGAGGTGCATAAGATTGACTTTGATCAACCCTTGCCTGCATGTGTCACTATTCAAAGTACGGGCCCCCACCTTGCCCACAGCATTGTTTTTGTGTCTTTAAAATTTAGCGTCTTTACATCAGTTATCCCTGATGTCCTGCAACAGTTTGTTTGTTTTTTCTTGTTTTTGAAAAAGATAAAGACATTGGGCACATAGAGAGTATGCCTTCATAAGGGAATGCTGGTGGAAAGAATATGTTGAAGCATACTATGAGTTTTATGCCTTGTGCTATTAGTTGAAATTTATGAAGAATACTTTACTTCATTAAACCTTAATATTGAAATAGTTATTTACTAAAAAGCAAAGCAGTCACTTTCACAATTTACTCAATATTTTCAATTGTCATTAATTGTATTATGGAGGGCTGTCAGGTTGATAACATTTTTAGGGGGTAGAAAGCTCTTGCTGTAACTCACTTAGTGTATGTCTTAGTGTCCACCTGAGCCTTTTCATGTCTATTAGATTAGGAAAGAGTCTGAAGGCAGTATCAAGTGAGAGGTAAGTGTAAAATGTATATCAGCTTTGAAGCTCATGTTCTGCTAGTGAGTGGGGAGAGGTGGGTGGGGATATCAATTGGTAAAAATATTTTGGAAAACAGTTTATTGCTATTTAATAAGCAGCTAATTTTTTTGTTTGTTTGTTTGTTTTGGCATCACTGCTCTCCGGCGGTGGGAGGAGCAGGCCCAGCCCCACGGCAGGAATTGAACCTCCGGCCCAGTGGGCCGCAGTCCCGCGCACAACCACTACGCCACCGGGGCTCAGCCAGAAGCTAATTTTTAAGATACAAAAATAAGAACTCGTGCTCATATTCTCCCTTTGAAAAGAGTGTCTGCCGCTCTCTTCCAGACTGTGCTAATCTGATGAAAAAGTGTGTCCAGTGTCGGGCGGTCGTTGAGCGAAGAGTGCCTTTCATCATGTGTTGTGGAGGGAAAAGCGCCGAGGATGCCACCGACGACCTCTGTAAGTGATTACAGACCAGCAGTTGTCTTTCAAGACATATCTATGCATAGTGTAAAGAATATGGTTGCCTTCTTCCTTGAAGATAAGGTGCTATTTTTAATATGGAACTTACGGTGACATCCTGTTACAAATTCTTTTTTCAGTTTACAAAACTATCAACTTAATCCTTTCTATAGCTAGTTTCTCCCATGCATTGAAGTTTTTCTGGATTAGAAAGTTCAGGGGATAGAAACTGAAGATAAACTCGAGGTGAGCTCATGATTTACATTCCATTTCCTCAAGGATAGGAGATTCTTCAACTTTCCTAGATAAGAACTGCGTGCTGTCTTTTGTCTGTGGGCATGTTCTGTGAACAGATGAGGAACAATGTCGGTGTAGCCACTGTTCTTCTCAGGACTTTTGTCAAAGCCAGAGAAGCCCCTGGCATTGTGTCGATTCTGATTCATAGCACCCCTACATAGGGTTTCCGAGGCCGTAAATCTTTTAGGGAAACAGACAGTCTCATTTTTCTTTCTTGGAACAGCTGATGGATTTGAAATGTGAACCTAGCAGTTAGCAGGTCAGCGTTCACTCACCTAGGGTTCGAGACCAAGAGAAAGTGAAGCCACAGATTTTGTTGTCGAACCACTTGTTCACTTCGGGCCTTGCATAAGTTCACCCTCTTAGACCAGAAACAGCGGGGCAGTGTGGACATAAGCGAGCTAGGGCTTTGCTGCCCTCTCCTAACATCATCTAAGGTTATTGCTGCCACAACTGGTAAGACTTTATTCACGCAGAGAACGGTCAGAGACTGCCATGTGTGTATGCCCAAGGAAAATCCAGAAAGCACATTTGGATAACTGTCTTACAGAATACAGTATATCATCGGTACACTTATTTCTTTAAAGATTTCAGATGAAAGATTGTGATGCAAGTGTCATTATTGTCTCTGTTGTTCAAGTGTGAAGGTCTTGTGCTTTTTATTAATAAATGAAATGGATTTTAGAAAGAAATCATTTTTGTGCCAACACAGTAATAACATTTAGATTTTTTAATCTGCAATATAGCCAGTGGGAATATTCCAGTGTTGCAAAAGGACAAGGATAATACCAATGTCAATGCAGATGTACAGAAGTTGCAGCAGCAGTTACAGGACATTAAAGAGCAGGTAATAATGATTCTTTCTTATTAACCAATAATTCTAATTTTAGAGAATTGAATTTTTTTTTCAATAAAGCTATTAGTGCCCTCTTTAGTAAGCATTCTTTATATTCACGTATTGCTGATTGTACTTGAGTATAATGAATACTTATTAGAAGAGTTAATCAGAACATTTCCAAAATAAGAACTACCAGTGTGAGCAGTAAACATATGTAAAAGAATTCAAGCACATTTGCAACCAGGAAACAAAAATTAAATTCAGGAGAGGCCCATTCACACTCAGCAGATGACAAAGGTTAAGGATTGTTATAATTGAGGGTTAAACAGAAGGTGTAGCAGCCATCACTCATACATTTTATGCTCGCGTGGAATACAAATTTGTAAAAACATGTTGGGAAATAGTTTGCTATTATCTAATGAAATAAATTAAGGTATTGCTTAGGGACACAAACAGTCAAAACCATGCAGATGGTGTTTTAAATTCAGGGTAGTCATTTCTTTGGCCAGGAATGAGAGGAGGCACAAGGGAAGTTTCTTTTTTTTTTTTTTTCCTTTTGGGGCATCACTGTCCTCTGGTGGTCATGGGGAGCTACCCAGTGCTGCTCCTGAGAGCCGCCAGTCCCTCACTCAACCACTTACGCCACCGGGGCTCAGCCCGGGGAGTTTCTAAAGTACTGATAATCTATTTCTTGGTCTGGGTACCAATTGGATATGTTATTTCACTTTGAAATTTTATGGAATTGTATCCTTAGGGCTGGTGCACATTTCTGTATATATTTAATCCCTATTGGAATTAATTTTTAATTCCATAAACTTTTGAAACCCACACCCCCGTGTGTGTGTGTAAACAAGTTTTAAAGGCATGGGAAAGGCGACTTCACTGCTCGCCCCTCCACCTATATCAAGCTCATATAAAAGCAGAATAATACCAAAGTTGAAGAATGCGTGCCAGACTGATGAGACTGTTCTTAGCAATTTCTAATATATTTGGACATTTTTGGAGAATTCAGTATCCTGACAGTACATCTATTTGTTTATTTTAGAGGAATGGCATTCTGACATGTTAAGTCAAACCTGTACAACAAAAACAAAAAACAATGTTAACAAACTTGCCACAAGTAATTGTCTCAGCATTTATTTCTCTGTTATCTCACCTTTCAGACAATGTGCCCAGTCTGTTTGGATCGTCTGAAGAATATGATTTTCCTCTGTGGCCATGGAACGTGCCAGCTCTGTGGAGACCGAATGAGTGAATGTCCTATTTGTCGCAAGGCTATTGAGCGAAGGATTCTTTTGTATTAACAGAGAAGCACAGTGCGTTCTGTTAGTGCAAGTATTTGGTCTTGGGATATTAGCTTTTAAGCCACTTGGAGGTTATAATGAATTAGTTTCTAATTTTATAGAGAGTAGTCAAACTATAAATCTAACAGAACAAGAAAATCTCTATAAAGCAGAGTTTGCAACCATGTTTTTGTTTTTTTTTTGTAATTAGAAATATCAAATGTATGTAATTCACAGGTGATTCACTTTTAGCTTGAAAAGATAAAATTTTGTAATCAGTTTCCCAATTTTCCTGTTTCATTGCCGCATTTAGTTTATAAATTTGTTAGACCTCAAAAAGACATAATTGCTTGTGATCATTACCCTTCAGTTTACTACGATTGATCCAGTGAGCTAACAATAGTCTTTAGAAAAGCCATGCACTAAATTAAAGGGACAAATCAAACCCTTATATCCCCCATGTTAAATAAAATTATTGTCCAAGTTCTAGATAAAAGGAATATTGAAGTAAGTATTCTTTATAAAGTTTCCTGAGTGATTGTTAAAGATTTTAAAGTAAACAGAAGTGCAGAATAAAATAATAATTTTGTATCTAGCTTATTTTTTAGATTTTAAAGCAAAAAAGATCAACTTGGATCAGAAATCCAGTGTAAAAATGACAGAAAAACACAAAAAGGATGAAATAAGCAATCACGACGAGGAATTGAAGGGGTGGGGCAGAGAGCATCCATTAACAGAATATATGTTAACTGACCATTAACCTTGTCATTTCCCATATTAATGTGTGCAGTGTTCAGCCAGCCTCTTAGAAAACTGTCAAGTGCACCCTTTTTTTTCCCCATGTGGTTCCCTCACCAGGCTTGGTCTGAGCTGTGCAATGAAAGTGTTCTCTTTGGCCTCTGAGTTCACTAGGCTTTTCTAATGTGCCCAAAGTACCCCTGCTCTGAGAAGGGCGAATGCAGTGACCAAAGCAGTGAGCTTTTCTTCTCCATACTCCTCTGACTCAGAGTGTTCCTGACTGCCGTCGTCGTAGACCTTCTGTTCCTTCTCCGGTTTTAGAACTTACTTTGAATAAACAAGTCTATCTTTATACCTGTAGATGAGGACATTATCTAAACTGCAGCCATATATGAAGCACAGCGAGTAACCTAATAATTAATGCTTACTGTGGACAGAATGACTAGGACATTGACAGGAACATGTCTCATCGCCTGTAGATTGTGGTCTTAAGCTTTTTTGTTGTTTTTTGAGCCTCTTAATCATTTCCTTCTCTTTGAGTAAACCCTAATATGTATAGGATAAATGAAATGTCTTCAGACTCGTTGGATTATAAATGCATTCGCTATTTACAATAGTGTGTTATATACTGTGCATAAGCTTACGTCTAAGGTATCCTTTAGTAGTGTGCATCATCCGTCCCCTATCCCCCCCCTCCCCCAGTCTGCCTAGCTTTTTACTAGTGGGCCTTGCTGTCTTGATTTTTTAGTCTCAGTTGAGCTGTTGTGTATCTTATGTTATTATTTAGGACAGATAATTAAACTTTTATTTTTACTCAACGTTTTTTAAAAAGGGCTACCTGAGGTGATTCCACTCCTCTCCCGCCCCCCCAGGCAACATCTTTTGGATATAAAAAGTTAGGACATCTGATGGATAAAATTCTGATACACACAAATCATGCAGATTTGAAAACACCTTCATCAGGATTTTCTTTTCTTTCACACCATAACCCAGCCGTCTCCTTTGTACTAGAGCAAACTGGAAGGAAGAAGAGCCCCTTGGCAGACTTAGCAATAGTTTGGCCCCTCTGCTTTAAAAATCCTTTCCATTTCATTTATCTCCTGACTTGTAGTGCTGAACTTAATCTCTCAGACTTAGTTTAATTTTTCCCGCCATCTTAAAAATATAAAAAACCTGTAAACCGCTATTATGTAAGTGTAAGAAGTCACCATGATTTTTGTGCTCAGTACATGTGAATTTACTTGTTACTGCACCCCCTGAAGGTTTGTCTTATGAGTAGGAGATAATTCTCTATTCGTTTCTAAAGACCCACAAAATGACTTTTTTTTTTGAAATGTTTTTTGGGTTTGTGAGAGAATAGATTAAGAACATATTATTTAAGTGACTTTCCACCAGCTCTGTGAAACTGCTACCTCTTACTGTGTCTCTTGGCTGTGCGTTCCCACGTAGGTGTAGTCTTTTCTCACTGTCACCTCTATCCTGTGCCTCAAAAGGATTTTTATTTTCCTAGGACACCTTTTGTAAAATAAATGACCTGCATTCATCTAAAATAGTATTTATTGGGCAACCTACTACACTTCAGGGGCTAGATACGCGACATTGAAAAAAGTAGTCAGGATGTTAGCCCATACAGAAGTTACAGTGCAGCAAGTATAGATGTGAAGTCCTCTGTTATCAAAAGGAAGGGACCCAAGGATACTGATAGGACTGCTTCCTAATGTTTCAGAAGGGTTGTCTCGAATGCCGCGGCATTAGGGTTCCCTCTAGACCCCCAGGCCTTTAGTCTGCTGACTAAGATGGTCTGTTCTGTTACTCAGCACACACACACAATTTACCAGATGGTGCTATTCCGATAGTTCTTATTCACATAAGTTAGCAATCTTCTTGCTTATACTATAGACATTTAATTTTGTGGGGAAAACAGGTTTTTCAAGACAGGATCTTTTTTATTAGTGTAAGAAAATTATACGAGTATTTCGTTTAGATGGCCAAATTTTGCTTGATTTGAGAGATTGGTATTTTAAACATCACAAATTGACCAGGTAGCTCCTGAGGCATAAAATTAATTGTTCAGTAAAGTTGGGAATAGCTTTCTTAAATGTCTAGCTTTGTGAGCTAGGCATTGTAGCATATTGAAATATGTGTTTCTTAAGATTTTCTTATTTCAAATTTTTGTATTTCGAAACTTGCCTGGGTCATTTTTACTATTGGGGACACATTGCCACAGTCTGTGTTGCCCAAAAACTGTTCTTTGTTTATTCTGAAATCGGAACCCTTACTAGACTAGGAAGAAGTTGACTTGATGAGCTAAGAGATTGAGGGGTGGGATGGAAAAGGAAGGGTAGTGGGATTTCAGGAAGTAGAAAGCAGAAAAGTCAATGTTTGAATGTAGATCATAAAAGAGCATCATGTAGAGTTCATGAAAGCATGAAGCTGAGAGAGTATATTTAATAGAACCATAAAAGGGGGTGTTTCAGTTAGTCTTTTTTTAGTGTAGTTTAATGAGTAAGTGCTTTGTAAATTATGGTATTAATATAGTTAGTTGTGTGGGGTTCTTTTAATCCAGAAGGAAAAGCACTTATCTTTTGAGTGTATAAAATGTTTGTATAGTAAATAATTTGTCTAAAAATAGAATTTGAGATAGACTTTTTGGCTACACACAAATCAAGAAACCTCTGAATCATCTGAATAGTGTTTAGAAGACCTGCAGTCACAGTAAGCGTCAGGTTTGTAACCTTTTGGTGATGACCTAATTTCTTCTCTTCCCCCTGCACTGAAGTATTGACAATAATAATTATTGAGTAAGTTTTAAATGCCCCTAAGCACGGAATGTGCACGAAATTGGGAAGGTAATAGTTTTTCACAAATTATTTGTGCCTTGTTGCTAAAAATATCAGTTGTCTATCTGTAACGTTCACCATATTTTCCCCCCTCTCAGAAAGGCAACTTAATTTCATTTGCTTGAATATTATGATAGGAATGTGTACTGATATTACTTGATCATCATATATAGACTTGGAACTTTAAAATATATATCCACATATGTAACTATAGCAGTATTAATGAGAACAGTTGTACTTTAAAATATTAAATTGGAGGAAACTCTCTCATTCCGTCTCGTGTACATTGCTTCGCTACTTTACTAACAAAAACAAAGCCACTGCCATGGAGTTGATTCCATGCCATAGCAACCCTGTGCAGGGTCTCCACAGGTATAAGTCGTCATGGAGACAAGTCGCCTCACCTCTGTCCTGTGGCGCAGCCGCGGGGGTTGGACCCTCTGACCTTGCAGTTAGCAGGCCAACGCTAACCGGACTGCACTAGGAAAAATCCTGTAGAAGAAGTCGCAGTGTACTGATAAATTGTTAGTCATGGGTAAAAGTACATTGCACATATCTGAACCAGATAGTGAAACTGATGAATTGAACTTATAAATTGCTACATTGGCATTTTCTACCTCCTTTTCTGTCCGAGTATTACAGCTTGCAACAGTTATATTTACCCTCAGCAAGTAGGAAATAGGAATCTGAGGTTAAAATTGAAGCTCCTTTTTGTTTTGTTGGGGATTGAAAGAATCGGTACATAGGCAGTAACTTAGCGTCATGGTTCAGTGTGGAATCCCTGCTGCACGCTATCATTGATGCCTGCCACGCCACTGACGTGCGCAAGACCATGGTGGCCAGGCCGCCCCTCATCCTGCGTGGGCGCCTGGCTGGGTTTCCCAGACACGACTTCTTTGTTCCAGAAGGCAAAAGGGCCTTGTCTTTTTTTTTTTTTTTTTTATAAAACACAAGTCCATGCCATCTTCTCTTGAGACCAGTAGTTTCAGGATGCTATTGGAAGCCTGACTCAGAACTTTTTAATGGTTTAAGCATTTGCTTAGTATATTTTGGAAAATTCATCTGCTTAACCCTTCAGTGCCTTGAAAGAATTATTGATTTCACAACGATCATTAAACCTTTAGTGAAAGTAATCCTTAGTATGAATGCGTTCCCTTACATGGGCATAAGTTGAACAGCTTGTGTAATAGTGATAGTGTGCTGCTGGGGTCGGCTCATTCTTTAAAGGGAATCTTCTAGATTTGCACTTGATACTTGTTTTTAAAAAGCTGATTATTAGTGGCCACATTGTTACCAGAAAAATAAGTCTGTATGAATTCATAATACAAAATCATGTAGAAGTAGCATCTGGGAAGAGGGGAGTTAGGGTTCGTGCTATTTCACTATGATCGAAAGGTTTGCCAGGAAAGCACGATCATCTTCCCCTGGAATGAGACCCAAGCAACATGCTTTTGTGCAAATGATTGGGTTTATTAAAACCTTTTAAAAAATGAGTTGCATGTCATTGTTATCGGAGGCTTGCATAGGCTGAACCTGCAGTGTTTTTCTGCTACCTTCCATATGCGGTGCCATTGTAAAGGCAGTGTATTCAGTAATACAAAACAGTTCGATGGACTCTGAGCAGTGTTTTGCTTTGTAACATTGTATTTGTTTTGCTTTGTATCTGGTGTTTTAAACCTCCTGTCAGATTAAATGGAAAGCCTTATTTGTGAATATGGTTTCTGTATGGCAAATGGTTATTATTGACCCTTTTTTGTTTTGTTTTTCAAGTTTAGCCAAAAGCTAAACCTTTAAAAATAAATGTAAACATTTCGCCTTTAATAAAACTTATGATGTAGTACCATTATATAATGCTGCACTCTGGTCTTTTGGAAATGATTCATTATAGATGCATTTGTGAATTTTGATTCATAAGGTATAGAACATCTGTTTATTAAGTCTGTTGAAAATAAGTGATTATCTTATGTTTTAGAGAAACAGGTATTATAGCCTCAACTTTATAGAAGGTATAGGTGTCAACACATGGAGACTCTTCATTGTGATTGTTTACATTGAAAGCCCCTCCACCTAAAATGTAGGCCCCGGGCACGTCAAGCCAGGAGATGGGTCCAAAAACCCAAACCCATCGCCGTTGACTGGATTCTGACTCAAAGCCACGCTGTGTGGCAGGGGAGAAGAGCGCCTTTGCATTTTGGAGACTGTAACTCTTTTTTTTTTTTTTTTTTGGCATCACTGCCCTCTGGTGGTGGGAGTAGGAGGCCCAGCCTTTGCTCCTGGGAGCTGGAATTGAACCTCCATCCCAGTGGGCCGCAGTCCCGCGCACAACCACTACGCCACCCGGGCTCAGCCCGGAGACTGTAACTCTTTACAGAAGCAGAAAGACGCCCTACACTTTCCCCATATAAAGTCCATGAACGCATCATTACAGCTAACATCATACCCCTCACCAAAGAAGCCGTTCCAGTCATTGCTTTAGAAGCGATTTAATGAAATGTTTGACCAAATAGGGCAAGCTAATGATGCGATCAATACCCACATGACCCTTGGCAGAAAAACAGTTGCCCACCCCGATCTAAAGTGTCATGGAAGTTCTTCTTTTAACACCTTGCACCCTACTGTGAGAAAGTTTGAATATTCTCCATAGAAAGTTTTATTCTTCTGACCAACTAGCATGTAGATTTTGTTTTTAGAAGATAAGCATTTTAAAGCAGTCAGGTATTTGTTTTATGACTACATCAGTAGTTGAATGAATGTTTGAAAGTTACTTACCTGTTTAACAAAAGCATTTGTGAAATTATAGGTAACCTGTCTAGTTTCAGTTCAAAAGATTATGCGCGCACTTGTGTGTGTGTGTGTGTGTGTAGGATGTGTAGGAGGGAAGTCAAATGAAACAATATTTTGGGGAAAAAACTTTCAAATTAAGACTTTATTTTGGATAACCTCTAGTATTTTTTTCTTTATTTCTGTTGCTGTCTAGTTAGATATTTCATGGCAATAGCTTTATTTGAAATAATAGGTTTTTAAAATAAAGACAATTTAGAAAAATGTAGCTTTAAATTTTTTTACCAGGCTACATAGTTAGGTACCTTCTCATTTTAATAACTGACACCCTTTAGTATTCAGATGTATTGTGGCAGTCACCCTGACTAGGATAACTTCATCATTCACATAGATTAACATACTCTTACAGACTTTCCGCAACTTACTTAACAGTGAAAACTTTCAAGTGACATATTGACAGGACCCCAGTGGAAGTTTATAAAATACAGTGCACAGATTAAAGTAACCTCTTTCTGACAAGTTAGTTCTGACTCATAGATCACTAAAAAGGATCTCTCGGATAAATTCATTGCTGAAGGATAATGATTTGGCTAATAGCACTTTCCTTCAATGACATTTTTCCTACTCAAAAGCTCTTTTATTAGGAGGCAAACATGATACAATATGTATAAGGCAGGATCTGTACCAGAGACCATCGATCACTGAAGCGATTACCTATCAACGAAATGGGACAACTTTTTACACAGATTTTTCGTTTTTAACATTGCCCTTTTCTTCTTCCTCTTTTCCCACCAAATAATTCATAGCTTTAATGGAAATAAAGTATGACAAATGCTCTCAGGGATTGCCCACCACCACCTGCCTAATACCCTCGCTTCAGCTCCAGTTCCTGGATTGAAATTGTTAAGGATTTTGTTGTGTCTTGATGTACAGTCAGTGCTCATGGAAGTAGCCGTCAAGAGATGAAACAACACACTGCACTGGGTAAATCTACTGCACAAGACTTTTTTTTTTATACTTAGATTTTTATTTAATAGTGATTTCCATGATTTGCTTTAAGATGTTGAAAGACTTCTTTAAGGTGTTGAAACAAAAATATTACCTTGAGGCCTAAGGCGTGCCTGATCCAAGCCGTGGGATTTTCCATGGCCTCATATGTATGTGGAAGTTGGACGTTGACTAATTATGACCAAAGAATTAATGCATTTGAATTATGATGCTGGCAAAGAATATTAAAAGCACCTTGGAGTGCAGCCAGAATTCTCCTTAGAGGTAAAGATGGTGAGACTTCTCACGTGTCGTGGACATGTTGTTAAGAGAGAACAAGCCCTGCAGAAGGACATCACGCTTGGTAAAATCGAGGGGAAGCGACAATGAGAAGACCCTTGATGAGATGCATTGACACCGTGGCTACAACAATGCACTCAACCATAGGAATGATTGTGAGGATGGGCCAGGACCAGGCAGTGTTTTGTGATACATAGGGTTCTTATGGTTGAAACTGACTAGATGGCACCAAACAAAAATGACCCAGGTAATCCTGGGCAGTATAGTCTGTCAAAGTTAAATGATCTCTCCGCACTCCAAAGAGAAAAACAGAAAAGGAACCCTGTCATCAAGTTGATTCTAACTCCCAGCACCCCACAGTGCAGAGTCGAACGGCCCCTTTGGTTTTCTGAAGCGGTTAGATCCTTATGGAAGAAGATGCCACCGCTTCATGGAGGATCAGGCCAGCTCCCTGATCCGCGCGTAACCCACAGTACCGCCGGAGTTTCAAGTTAACTGATGGGGGAGTTGAGGTTAGGTGCCGCCAGGCTGATTCCATTCAGAGTAATCTTAGGTACAACAGAAAAGGAAACACTGCCTGGTCAACATCTTTTGGGTCTGCCCTGCTGTCAGCTAAGGTCCACCTGACATCTGCATTCCACATTCTCTGAGCTTGAATTTCCGGAAGCTGCCTGGCAATGTACTGCTGAAACTATTTTCAGGGTATGAAAGGATGCTTACCACTTTTTCTTCTAATTTTTCAGCATGCTTCCCCAGCAATTGAAGGTCCAGGAAGCATGACTCCATGACTATCCTTAAGGTGGACTTGGCTTTGAGCAGGCAGTCTTACTTGAATACCTAAGTCTTCTGCAGTCTTACTTGAATACCTTCCTACCTGTCCTGCTTACCTTCTGGCACAGTAGCTGACAACGTTACATTGCTGTTTCCTCCTTTGACCCCTGTTACTACCTCCACTGAAACCTTTTCTGTCTGGGTGACCTTGTTGATAGTCTGAAATAGCACGAGCATAGTTTCCAGCAACACACAAGCCACCACACTATGACCAACTGAGTTAGCTGATAAGCAGCCATAATTCACTGTTACTTTGTCACATAACATATTTGTAGATTTTAGAATTGAGGACATTTTTGGGGGTGGGGTCTTTATTCTGCCTGCCACAGGTTAGATATGGGCATATGGGGGCTGAGCCCCGGTGGCATAGTTGAGTACGAGACTGTGGCCCACTGGGTTGGTGGTTCAAATCCAGCAGCAGCTCTCCAGGAGCAAGGCTGGGCCTCCTACTACCACCAGAGGGCAGTGGTGGGGGGCCCTTCCTCCCCCCCCCCCCAAAAAAAGGCATTTGAACCTGTGACTAAATATTCCACATGTAAGAGAATGTTTTCAACAGAGGTTTGAGACAGAGATTTGTATTCACCAAGATGAACCAAAGAGAATATATAGTATGAATGTGGATCAACTTTAAAGAAAACCAATTGTTCAGAGTTCTGAATGTGTGTTTCCAGAGGAAAATGTCAATGTTACATGCAGTTTAGAAAAGTGCTGGTCTGTTACATGTTGATCCTTAAATTAACTTGATATTTGATGGAAGGGATCACACCATTATGATGTATTTAATTTCCATCTTCAGTGTTGGCTGAGACCCCTGATTTCTATATCCTATATCTAAGAGAATCATCTCTTGGCATCTCTATTTGAGTCGGATATCCTGACACCTCAAACCTAATTTAATCTCAACTTAAACTCATGATTTGTAATGTACCTGTACTGAGTAGTATTACTCAGTTTCAGAAACTGTCAGTCCCTCCTATTTTATTACTCTCTTTAACACGGTGAGTAATTTGGAGGATCCTGTGAGTGCCTCTTTGGAAACACTTTCGGGATTTAGTCTTCATCTGCTGTTCCACTGCCTTTGTCAAAGACTTCATGTGCTCCTCCAGGGTCCTTAGAAAGGACCTCTCTGGATTCCCTGCTGAGAGCCCCATCTCACTTCAAGCTTGCCTCTAGAGAGCTGAACATGTGATGGCCCTTTAAGAGCAAGTTTTTCAGTTTTTGTTTGACTTAGAACATCCCACTGTACTATGTTCTATACAAGAAATCTCAGCACTTTAGTTTGGCATCATAATAATGATGGTATGGACTTGAGTGGCAAGCAAAACTGGCATCTGGATCCTGTCTGCACCACCTAGTATCATTACACTTTGGTTCAAGTTGGCAGAGTGAGTCTCATGCTTTGACAAGTACTCCCTATAGCATGCACACAGCAAGATGGAGGGAGGAGGGGTGGAGGAGAAAAATCCAAAAGATACATGTCACAGGCTCCTCTTCTCTGCAGTGACAGCCTTGGTAACTAAATCCTTCTTACTATAAACCACCTCAAAATCTCGGATTAGAATCTTAAAATACTTTTTACAAAGACATAGCTCACAAGAAAACAGAAATCTCACCGAGGCCCTAAAGGAAAAGGAAGCAAAAAGTATTTGCTGACCAGGCGCTATTCTGATGGACTTTGCTCCCTTCTGAAATATGGGGGCTTAGGGTTCAATGGTCACAAAGTGACAGAAACAAGGTCTTGACCTGTGAGAAAAGGGTAATGTACTAGGCATGTATAAATCTGAGACCCTCAAACCTGAGACCCTCAAAGAGATGTGGGAAACCCCCTCCTGAAAAGCCCCTACCCTTGCCAAAGAACAAATAGGCTTCTCTGTCTTGACTTGAGTTCTGGGTGGAAGGATAAATTCTTCAGAGACTACAGCTAAGTCCAGACTTTGCCTCCCCTGGGTCAGAGGTTCAATTTCACACCACCTGTTGTGTCTAAAAATGAGAAATTAAGTGTGTTGTTACTGGCGAGCTGGCAGAAGTCAGCTTGGAATTCCCTGGTTGGACAAATCTTTATGTCACATGACACTATCACAGGTAAGGTTCTGCAGTAATCCAAGAGTCCCAGGCACGCGAAGAAATAATGCATAGTAAGCATAATCAGATAAGACCGAGGGAATGTTTAACCCAAAGGACTTGCTGAAACCACTGACTGTGAGGTGCCTGCCCGTTGATTCTGACTCAGTGATTCTGTGCACAACAGAAAGCAGCTTGTTGCCATCCTCACAGCTGTCAGGTTTAATCCCAGTGTTGCTGTCACTGCGCCAATCCATCTCTTAACTGAAGGGCGTTCCTCTTTGTGGCCCACCCTCTATGAAGCATGATGATGTCCTTTTCCAGGGACTGATTCCTTCCTGGTGATATGTCGAAGTATGTGACAAATGATCTCTCTGCCCTTCCTGCCCAGGAGCACCTGGCTATTCATCTCGAAAGAGAGCTGTGTGCGCTTTCCTGGTAGTCCACAGGACAGTCAATGTTCTTTGATGATGCTGCAGTTCAAAGGCATAGCTTATTCCCCAACCCTCCATATTCCTTGTCTAGCTTCTGCAAACATCTGAGGCAAATGGACACACCATGGTTTGGGACAGGTGCATCTTAGTCCTCAAGATCACATCTTTCTTTCTAATACTTTAAAGATATCTTTTTAGGCAGGATAAACAATTCAGAGATGAAAAGAATGGAACCCATGGTTCTGGGGAGATAGGGGAGAAGAGAAGGTGGGAGAAAGGGAATAGGGTGGGGTGGGGACGCAACCCAGGGACAAGGGAATAACAAGTGAACTAAAATCAGTGGAAGGAAGGTCGTAGGATGCCTACTGGGGCTCAGTCAAGGGCAATATAGCAGTGAGGAAGTACTAAACCCACATGAAGGTTGAACATGATGGTGGGACATGTGAAAAGTACAAGGAAATAGAAGAAAGAACCAGGAGGCAAAGGACATTTATAGAGGCCTAAATTGTGAATGGATCCCAAGTTTATCCGGTCTTTAATGTGTTAACTTGCAGATGGGTTTTGGATCTCCACTACTTCCCCATCCCTTCACATTGATTTGATTGCTTGATTTTTAACTTCTTGATTTAAAAATATCTGGTCATTAGTGCGTTAAGTAAGTTGGAGTGGGTAATGGGAGTTAAAGCATTCCAAGTGCTGCTTCCCATCTGGGATGTGGATATAATTATTGGTTAATCTTAGATCTGCTAAGTTAAACTTTTCATGTTAAAGTATTAAGGACAAAAACCAATATATAGCTCCCAAGCTGGTAATAGGGGGAAAATAACATACATATAACCTGGTTAAATAAGCAAACAAACAAAAGGATTTAATAATAAAACCAAACAAACAAAAACCGAATCAATCAGTAGACTCAGAAGAGAGAGACTGAAAAAAGTAAAAGATAAAATGGTTGAAATAAATGTACTAAAAACCCACTGCTATTGAGTTGATTCCATACCAGGGGGTGCAGTCAAAAGAATGGTGGAGGCAATCAGGAGAAAATGGCGTCTCGTTCAGACTCACCTACCCAGAGCTTCTGCTGGGAGACCGCTAAAGTGGGTGGTAAGATGAAGGAGACTGTGAGGTGGAATCCTGAAATTAGAACTGGGGTAGGGTCTGTCATGAACCCCACTTTTTTGTGACTTCCACTCATGAAGCAAACCAAGAATGCACTAAGTCCCTCGGGATTTGGCAGGCTGGACTTGTGGGCTCTCCGTGCTTCTGCAGCGAGTAGTGATTTTCCCCCAGGTTGAGCCCTAATCCCAGACATGAGGAGAGTCTCAGACCTAGTCAGAGAACCCCACATCAGAGGTCCCTGCGCTGTTTTTTCTGTCTTGAGCTTGAACTTGTCTGGTGGGAAGCCATAATTTGAAGTAGGAAAAAAAAAAAAGCAGGAGTTTACCTGAATCAGAGCACGGGTGTGGCAGAAAATAAGTCTATAGTTATAGTCCAGAGGGGGAATTCAGTTCCAGTTGTCTGAGAAATAAACAGACTTCCTGATAAGCTGGATCTCCCCCTCTGAGGGCCAGCATGACAGCCCCCAAGTCAAATTAAGGGACTTTATAAATCCAAAATAATAATATATATATATTTCTGGGTGAAAACAGAAAATCCCAGACTCCTTGATTAACCCTCAAGAAAACACATAGACCAAAACTGTTCATATATATTTGCGTCAGAAGGGAGCTCACACTAAGGAATGCCATAATACAGCTACAGTGCCTGGAGGCTCTCAACATCACAAAGACCCTGTTCCTAAACGAGCAGAGTCAGAGAGCAGAGTCATGGAGCCAATTTAATATAATTCTATTTTAGCTGGCCAGGGGGAAAAAAAACCCAAAACAAAACTCAAACAAACAAACAAACAACCTCTAAGCTAGTAGGGCATAAGCAGTCTTGATAGGTTAGTAAGACCAGATTTCCTCTCAGTGAGTCTATGCAGAGCTGGGTAGATTCTGCCTGTCAGGGGGCCAGCCCTCCATAGGGCGATGGGAACACGCCTCTCTACTCACCCACCCCTCTGTAATGCTACATATAGCATAAGGCGGGCATACCAGTGAACTCCAGCGCTCAATACCCCTGGGAACTGACGCCTGGCCCCTGCTGTGAACTTGCCTTGGAGGGGAGCCCCATCCAGCAGCTGTGGGCCCCTACAACAAGCGGGCACACCAACCCGCTCCCTTGAGGCAGAGTTGGAACCCCTCCAGCTCCATGATCACTCAAATTCTTCTTTCTTTATTCTCTCGCCCTACTATCTTTCTCACAGCTGTCGGTCTCAGTGGGCCCAGTTTTGATTTTCTTTTTTCTTCTTCCCTCCCTGCCTTTCCTATCAACCACCACTACTGGATTCTAGGGCACTACGCTCTCCCTAGGGCAACTCCACCCAAATAGCGGGGGGGACTCCAGCCTGCCCTCTGTGGGAGGACTGCACCCCACAGGAGACAGCTGTGATAACCCTCTACAGTGCTCCACGCTGCTGAGGAAACCTCCGTTAGGCCTCTAAGGTGATCTTGCCAAGCAGGGCAATTCTGCCCAGCACCACTGGGTCCCTGCCATCTTGGGGCAGGGTTTAAACGCCCCTGGGCCCACATTCAGGCAAGCAGGGATCTCTTTATTTTTTTTATTTTTTCCTTCTCTCTTTACCATCACAATCTAAGTGCACACAGTTGTGTTTTATCCCTTCTTTCCCTTTCTTCTCTTTTCTTTCTTCTCTCTCTCTTTGCGCTTTTAGCCTCTCTTTCTGCTTTTCTGTTTCTGTCCTCTCCCTCGCTTTTCTTCCACATGCCACTACTGGCTTCCAGCCCCCAACCCTCTGCCTAGGGCAACTCCACCCACCTAGTGGGGAGAGCTACAGCCTGGCCCCTGTGACAGTGCTGCACATGGCACAAAGCAGTGCTACACACGGCATGGGGCTCAGCTCTCTATGTTTTTTCTTCTCCTCTTCCCTCCCTTTCATCCTTTCTTCTTTTCTCCTCTTCTATCCCTTCTTTTTTTTCCCCCACCAGTCTCAGCAGACTCAGTCTTTACTTTTGCTTAGTCTTAGCACTTTCTTGTGTGAGTGTTAGTTTGCTTGGCATTTTTGCTACTGCCTTGTTTTCTTCTTTCTCTTTTTTTCTTCTCCTTTCCCTCTCTTTCCTTTCACAAGTCACTATTGTCCTCCAGGATACTAGAGTAATTCTGAAGTTTCAGTTGGGGGACCTCCTACCTGCATATGCCTCACATGCATCTGGGGAAATCACTCCAGCATCTGGGGAAATCACACCAGCCCTCCTCCATACCCCTAGTGCCTGGGGGCTCTCTCCTTTAAGCGGCTGGGGGAACTTGCCCTACAAGTGACTAGGGGAACTCCTGCCCACCACCGGTGGTGCTCCACGCCATCACAGAAACATCTGCCAACCTCCATGGCAATCTCTCTTACTAGGGCAATTCTGCCTGCCATTTACAGTGTTCTACACCAAGGAGGGTACACTCACACGCCTTTCGTGGCACTCCAGTTACAGAGGGAAACACCATACACCACCTGAGGTGCTCCAAGCACCGTGAGACACTGCGACTTACCTAAAGATTAGCCAGTGAAATGCCACCCTCGCAGGCACACAGCAACCCTGTCGGCATCCCATGAAAGGACTATACGACTTACAGTCCACATAAAGAAATATGTGTTGGCTAGGGTAAGAGTGAAACCACAGGAAAATACAGAAGGAGCCTGACCTCCCAATACAGCTACCTGAAGGTAGTAGTTTGTAGAAGCACTCATACGCGTCTTCCCAAGGGAGAGAGCCCAGTGCTCTTCGACTCTGAAAGATGGCTCCAGGCTTCTCTAAAACAACACATACTCATCAAGCAGCCCTAACAGCCTCAACGAAAAAGCAGGAGAAGCAGAAGACTGCTGAAAGAAGTCATGAACCTAATGATGTACATAGGAGAAGCAGATATTGACCAGCCACTGAAAGAATGTTCAGAATGCTGCTTGGGATCATACAGGATATGAAGGAATCAATACAGAGAAGGATGAAATGATAGAGGAGATAAGGGCAACACACCAAAGGGAAATGAAGACTTACGGGATGACATAACAAAATCCAGTGGCAAATTGACAGATTTACCAACAGATTTGAGGAGGCAGAGAATTGCCCTTGTTACCTAGAGAATAACCAAGCAGACCTCAACGATCGGGAAAAGCATTCAAATAGCACAATCAGAGAAGCTGAAGAAAACCTGAGAGCCATGTCTGTGCTATGAAGAGGAACAATATTAGAATAATTGGACTGCGGGAATAAGACACAACAAAGAAGTCAACAGTGAAAATAGCAAGGGAATTCTTAGAGGAAAACTTCCCCTGCTTAATAAATGAAAATCAGGCAATCATTCAGGAGGCTAAAAGAACACCAGCCAACTGAATCCAAAGGGGAAGTCACCAAGACACATAATAGTTAAATTATCCCACTATGAATAAAAGGAGATCATAAAGGCAGCTAGGAAAAAGGAAATAACCAAGCATAAAGCTCCCTCAATAAGAGTATGTTCAGACCTATCAGCAGACATGATGAAGAAAAGGAGGGAATGGAGTAACATATTTTACATATTTTAACAAAAATTGAAGGAAAACAACACAAACCCAAGAATAGTATAACCAGCCAAATTAAGATAGATGGAGAAGTAAGAGTCTTCCCAGACAAGGAAAAACTCAAAGAATACACAAGAAGAGCTCCTTGCTGATCCTGTACGGGCAGAAGATTAACACATTGAGCGCAAATAAGAAACCATCACATAGAACAACTCCACCCACAGGGCGACAAAGAAAAAACAGCCCCCAAGATAGCATTGACTCAATAGTGGAAAGAAGGCAAAAATGAAACACACACACACACACACACACACAAGGTGATGAAACATGGAATGGAAAGATAATGGATTTTTTAATGAACTTTTAGAAATCCCCATCATATCACAAATCAAAATGGACTTACAGTGTTTGCATTAGATTGTCAGCCTTAAATGAATCCAAATTATTGAACAAAAATAAATAATGTGCATATGTAAACACAAATGTTAACAAAAACAGTGGTAGATTATCACATCAAACCGACACAACTTCTTAAAACTGCTAGTATGAGGATACAAAATGATAGCAAGTCAGTCACATCCTAAAGCCAGGACAATAAGGAGAACAGATAAACACACATGTGTATACATGCATGTGCATAGCCACATACTCCACTTTCAGCACAACAAAGACAAAAGCTACAAACGTCAATTCTGTGTGCTGACATGAGAGGGTGAGACAAGCGTGGCAATGAACTAAGTGGAAGGTATCAATGTACGATGGGATCCTTCCACCCCCCAAAAAAGTCCTTAGAATCTCCCCCAACCCCCACTCCACCCAAAGCTATGTACTTAAATTCTTTAACAAAGCAATGTTATCATCTTCAAGCTACTTTCCATCACAGTTAATACATTTGTCAAATCTGCAATGCTATTCTTGGAAGCATCTCTCTGGATGGCTGACAGCACCTCTTTCGTATTTCTTGTTTTGTGTGTGTGCATGCATGCGTGTGTGTATGTGTGTGTGTGTGTGTGGCATCACTGACCTGGTGGGAGTAGGAAGCCCAGCCTTGCTCCTGGAGAGCTGCTGCTGGATTTGAACCGTCAACCCTTTGGGCTGCAGTCCCACACTCAACCACTATGCCACCGGGGCTCAGCCTCCTCCGTTTTTTTCTCCACCTCTTCTAGACAGTCAAATCGTTGTTCTCTCATGTCCCTCTTCATCTGCAGAAACAAACAAAAAAAGTCATCTGTAACAAGGTCTGGTGAATAAGATAATGGAAGACAACATTTAAAAAAACAACTTTACAGACTCCGATATTAAAAGAAAACTTGTCATTGTTTGGAGAAAAGACAGGTGTTGAAATCCCAAGACACGTGGAAATCCCAAGACGCGTGGAAACATCGAGGTTGATGGACTAACAATCTGGGCCAGAATCAGTCTTCACAGCCCTGAGTTCAGAAGAAGCCCAGCTAGCACTACCAACTGTTTGAAAAGGATTACAAGGCTGTGGAAAGGAGGGGAGAAAAATGTCAAATATAACTTTAACTCATAAAAGAGACCGTGATGCTGGTCAGTTAGAGACTGGTGAGACCACTCAAAACCATGATAGTTACCAATCATTGGTGTTCAAGTGGGCAATGTTTGCCTATGGTTAGCAAGGAAAGGAAAAGAAAGGAAGTACAGGGAGGAAGTGGGGTAAGTCCATGGAGGGGATTGTAATGGATGAGTTTTTTTAAAATGTGAGTAAGGTGTTGAATATAAGACTCAGGCTCGGGGACCTAGGTAGAAGGAGGATGTTTCAAGAATGATGATGGCAACAAATGTGCAAATGTGGCCTGCATACAATTGACATATGTATTGATCGTGATAGGAATTGTATGAGCCCTCAATAAAATGATTTTAAAAAAATAGTAAAAATGTTTTGGAAACGATGACAACATATGTACAGATATGTTTGATAACAATTGTATGAAATGTTGTAAGAGCTGTAAAAGCCCTTTTTAAAAGTCATTTTAAAATGACTTAAAAATAAAAAAGAGCTGAACCCTGGTGGCACAGTGTTTGTGTGCAGGACTGCGGTCTACAGGGTTGATGGTTCAAATCCAGCAGCAGTTCTCCAGAAGCAAGGCTGGGCTTCCTACTCCCACCAAGGCAGTGATGTGGGGGGGAAGAAAGAGAGAGAGAGAGAGAGAGAGAGAGAGAGAGAGAGAGAGAGAGAGAGAGAGAGAGAGGAGAGAGAGAGAGAGAGAGAGAAAGGAGAGACTCGGGCTCTGCCCTGTAAAGCTTCACCAAATGATAATTAAAAAAGGAAAAAAAGGAAGAACATTTGAGATGACCTAGTGGCTGGTCCAAGCATGAAAAGATGCGCTGAGCCCTGGTGGCGTAGTGGTTGTGCGCGGGACTGCGGCCCCCTGGGATGGCGGTTCAATTCCAGCAGCAGCTCCCCAGGAGCAAAGGCTGGGCCTCCGACTCCCACCACCAGAGGGCAGTGAAGCCCAAAAACAAAACCAAAGATGCTCAGCATCATTACCATCCAGTAGCTGTAAGCCAGGAACACAATGACACACCATTTCATTCCCATTGTTGGGACAGCTAAGATTGTTACCAGGGAAAGTGACATTATCAGAGAGATGTGAGGAACCCACACGCCTTGCCCTTTGGGGGTGGGAAGGCAGAAAGGTGCAACCATGTGGAGCACAGTGTGCTGGAAAGGGTGGACTCCCTTCTGACCAGCAATTCCACTGAGGGTGTCGTAATTCAGAGTTCTCCACTTTGCCTCGCTAACTTCTCTTCTCTGGAAGCTGTGCCTAAGCTTCTCGGGAACTCCTTCCTCCCCTGCTTCTTCAATCTGTACGTGTGCAAATCAGCAGAGAAGCTGCCGTATGTGAAGGCGCATGTGGCATCAGGATGGAAGGAAGGCGGTGGTATGCCGATGACACCACATTGCTTGCGGGCAGTGGGGAGGTCTTGAAGCACCTGTTGGTGAAGGTCGCCCTTCAGTACGGATTGCAACTCAAAGAAAACCCAAATCCTCCCCACTGGACCGAGAGGGAGAAAAGCAGAGGAGTTACTTTGAGGACTGAGTGAACCTTCCCCAGGCAACGGTATCTGCAAGTGCATCGTGTGCCTGTGATATTTAGACATCGAACACGGGATCCTGAAGAAGAACGCCTGCCTCTGAATTATGGCGCTGGTGAAGGATAGTTAAAGTTCCACAGAACACACAGATCTGCCTTGATAAAAGCCCTGTTAACATGCTCGTGGAGGGCAACACAGTGTCTCACAACCTTTGCACATGTTATCAGCAGAGACCCGTCGTGAGAAAGGAACGTCGGGCTGCGAACGAGCAGGGCCAGCGGAGGCGAGGAAGACTCCGCCATAGGCGCGGGCACGGTGCCTCACCGTGGGCTCGAACTTCAGAACACGTGTGAGGAGGAGGCGGGTCTGGCGGGGCAGTGGGGGTCCCCGTTCTGAGTATGGTACTCAGTGTCTATGAATCCCAACGGACACGACCAGACAAGGAGCGCTGGGGGCCTCGCAGGGGAAAGCCGGGCTGCTACCTGAGCGCTCAGGGTGGGGGACCCCCAAGCGCACCGAGAGAGAAAGATGTGGCCCCCTCGGCGGCTGTATGTCGTTTTTTTAAAGCGCCCATTGTATTTTGAGAACTGGGCTAGAAATCTAATTTCGTTTTCTTTTTCTTAGCTTCTGTGTTTCTTCCTCTCAACAATCAAAACAGCTGGAAAGGAAACTTTCAAGTGACTGGGAAGGACTTGGACAATAATCACTCACCGCCATCGTCGTCTTCCTGTTGCTGGAATTTTCCAGGTGAGGGATTGGAGAGTGATTCCCGAGGCCGGGAACCTCTATTGATTGCATCACCTCTTTCTCCCACACGGGGTCAGTCAAAGCCTCCTGAAAGGGCTTTAAAGCCCCGTGCCTGCGGGAGCCCGGGAACCCATCTATTCCCGAATGTGCCTGGGACAGTCTAGCGGCCCTGTCCAAGCCGGATCCGTCTCGCATCCACTGGGCCGTGGTGTGAAGCCAATGGAACGGGCTCAAGATTCCAGTTCATTCTTTACCTGTAGGGTAAAGCAGTGTTTTAGCAAAATAAAATCAGATTATGTACTATTCATTTTTTAAAGAAAATCTGTTAACGCCTGGTGGAAGTGCCTCTGCTGCTGGAGGAATTTTCTCCACATCTCTTGCTCATGAATGCAGCAGGGAGGTAAGAAAATATGGAACCGGCCATGCTGGCTGGGAAAGTTTTTCTTCCCCCTAGGAGTCTTTTAATAGAATTCTCTTCAAGGTTAGACAAGCAAGCAAACAGATAAATAAATGTTTATTACAAGAAATGCTATATCTTGCTGGATGCTGCGAGATGGACGAATGTTGAAGACATTCTGCTGCCTGAAATAACTCAGAGAGAAAAGGACAAATGGTGTGCGATCTTCCTTATAAAAAAGTCGGAAAGGCTGAGCCCCGGTGGCGTAGTGGTTGTGCGCGGGACTGCGGCCCACTGGGATGGAGGTTCAACTCCAGCAGTGGGGCTGGGCCTCCTACTCCAACCACTGGAGAGCAGTGATGCCTCCCTCCAAAAAAAAAAAAAAAAAGGTCTGAAATAGGCAAATACATAGAGGCAAGCATTTATTAGTGACTACCAGGGGTTGTTTCTGTTCGGGTGAGGGAAGTGTTTGGAAATGGACGGTGGTGACAATGGCCAGGATTATAAGCGTCATTAATGTAACTGGATTATGCACCTCAACTGGCTATAATGACCAATGCTCTCTCTCTATGTTTCCGACAGTGCAGTTTTAAAAGATGCATGCCCTGCAATTATTCTGAGTAAAGAGTTAGAAAAAGATGATGTGTCTAATGCAGTAATAATGTTAACATGATAGCATATATAAAGTGCCCACAAAGGGACAGGCACTGTTTTTTTTTGGGGGGGGGGGCATCACTGCTCTCCGGTGGTGGGAGGAGGAGGCCCAGCCCCACTGCTTGAATTGAACCTCCGTCCCAGTGGGCTGCAGTCCCGCGCACAGCCACTATGCCACCGGGGCTCAGCCCCACTGTTTTGTTTTTTAAAAAAAATTTTTATTGGGGACTTGTACACCTTTTATATGTAGATCCTTGTAATCCATTCCCCCTTTCTACCCCACCTTCCCACCACCCTCCCAGTATCGCCGTTCTCACCACTGGTTGTGAAGGAATCATCTGTCCTGGATTCCCTATGTTTCCAGTGTACATCCCTCTGATCTAGCCGGATTTGTAAGGTAGAATTGAGATCATGATAGTGGGGGAGGAGGAAGTATTTAGGAACTAGAGGAAAGTTGTATGTTTCATTGTTTTTATACTTCATCTCCTCCCCAAGACCCTTCTGTAAGGGGATGTCCAGTTGCCTACAGATGGGCTTCAGGTCCCTACTCTGCACCCTCCCTCATTTACAATGATATGATTTTGTGGTCTTTGATGCCCAATACCTGACCCCATTGACACCTTGTGGTCACACAGGTTGGTATGCTTCTTCCATGTGTACTTTGTTGCTTCTGAGCTAGATGGCAACTTGTTTATCTCAAGCCTGTAGGACCCCAGATGCTATTTCTTTTGATAGCCGGGAACCATCAGCTTTCTTCACTACATTTGTTGTGCACCTGCTTTGTCGTCAGTGATCATGTCAGGAAGTTGAGCATCATGGAATGACAATTTAATAGAACAAAGTGTTGTTGCCATGAGGAGTACTTGAGTGGAGGTCTAATGTCCATCTGCTTAATACTAAACCTATAAATATATGCACCTATATCTATATCCCCATCATCATACAAAAATATTTACATACGTACATGCCTGTATTTAGACCTTTCTAAATGCCCTTTGCCTCCAGTTCTTTCCGCTATTTCCTTTTACTTTCCTCTTGTCCCACTATGTGTTCAGCCTTCACTTGAGTTTCAGTAATTCCTCTGGGCTACATTGTTCTTGATCAAGCCCTACAGACCCCTTATGTCCTCCTTGCCACTGATTTTGGATCACGTGCTGTTCCCGTATCTCAGGTTTGTTAACAACTACTTTCTTTCCTCCATCTCCCTCTCTTTCATGCCCCCACCCCCTCCGGACCCAGACCTGTCAATCCCATTGGCTTCTCCTCCAGATGGTTTATCCTGCCTATGTTATCTAGATCAACCGCAGAAATAATAATATGCACAACAACAAGACAAAGCAAAACACAGCAACAAAAGAAAAGAAAACAACAACAAAAAAGAAAACTCTGTAAAAAGTTCAAGGTCTGTTTGTTGACTTTTAGGAGTGTTTTCGGTTGTGTTTCACAGGGTGCCACGCCCTGGTCCCACAATCCACTTTTGGTGTTCCCATGGGAACTTCCTTTGCTCTGCTCCCCTAGCTGTTCTGTTGTACGGCCTTCAGGCTTTGCCTCAGTATGGTGGGGTCAGATTAGGTGACATTCCCACACTGGGGATCCAGCGTTGTCCCCTGTAGGACTGTGGGTCAGTGAGGGATGTCATGTCTGGTGTGGAGACTGGCCATTGGCTGCTCAGAGCAGGGATATCGTCTGCAATGGTTGGTGGACCAGCAAGTGCCCCACTCTCTCTTCCTCCCCCTTCGTGTGCTCCCTGTGTGCTGGCCCTGTTACCTATAGGTATCTAGTATCTAAATTCCCACTGCCCTTGAATCAACGCTGGCGTGCGGCAACCCCCTGTGGGTTTCCAAGACTGTAATGGCTTAGGGGACTGGAAAGAGTTGCTGGTGATTTTTGAACTGCTGCCCATGCTGTTCATGGACCACAGCCCAAGGCTTAACTATGACATCACCAGGGCCCCATATATAAAAATTACACATATATAACGCATACTACATGTTATACATACATTATTATATCATTTGAACCCCAACCGTCTTGACCCAGAGTTTCTGTCTTCAGCATGGTCATCTACTGCTTCTCAATCAGAGAAACAGGAAGCAGGGTTTCCTGAGGACCTGGCAAGGATTTCCTTAGTTAATACAACTCAGGAGGTAGCTCAAGAGTTTGTGGGGCCTGAAACTTAAGTAATTTGGGGTGCTCTCGTTAGAAGACTAGGAGATGGCAAATGCAAGTGCAGGTATGAAAGTAAATGTCTATTTTAAATTTGAAAAGCAGTCCCAAAAAACCACAATTAGAAAAATTGACAACAGACATTTCCAAATAGAGGAAAATTAAAAAAAAAAAAAGAATCAATTCCCTATTGTATCCAGGGGATGGACACTGGTGCAGAGAGGAACCAGAAACATGGGGAATCCAGGACAGATGATCTCTTCAGGACCAGTGGTGAGAGTGGTGATACTGGGACGGTGGAAGGAAGAAGAAGTGGGGAGCTGATATCAGGGACTGAAGTGGGAAGAGAATGCTTTGAAAATGATGATGGCGGCATATGTGCAAATGTGTTTGACACACTGGGTGAACGTATGGATTGAGATAAGAGATATAAGCGCCCCTCCAAGAAAAGTTCTTAATTGAAAAAAATAAGAATACTGCTTGAGGTCTTAAAGGCTTCAGTTCTCTTCAAACAAGCAGCCATCCATTGGAGTGAGGGTTCAATTGGACTCACACTGAAGAAGCACAACAGCTTGTGTGATCCAAGGATTGTGAATGATAAAATCCAAAATGGGAAGAGAGAAATTTATCAGCATTTAAATAGTAAACAACTGGCTCATTGAAAGCTATGGCTGACAGTGGAAGTCCAAAATTCACTCACAGGCTCCCCCCATGGAGGAAGCCTCCAGTGACTCCCCTCTGACCACAGACCCAGATGGAGTGGGCTTCCTGTCATACACAGTACCATGGGGTTTTTGTTTTGTGTACCTGTATTTTGTTTTCTTCCCAGGAATGGGTAGGGCTATAGAGACAGTGGCTGAATTGATGGTTTATTTGAGGATTGGGGGGCGGGGGGAGGGAGAGGGAGGTGGGGAACTAAGGACAATGAGTACAAGAAAGAAATAAATGTTCCAATGTTGATAGTGGAGACTGTTATACAATGTTTATTAATATAGCTGGACGATCAGATTGGATAGTATGTGAAATATATGCCAATAAAGTGGTTGTGAAGTAATTAAAAAGGACAGAATCATTGGCTGAGGGTTTTTTGTGTCTGATGATGGGAAGGCTTGTCACAGAGCACCCCCTACCTGCTCTCTCTCTCATCCACACCCCGGGCCAGTACCTTGGATGCCAAGTGCCCCAAGACGCGAACATCTGCAGTACCATGTTTGGCGCTGTCCCACTGTGCCCCAGCTGCAGGGCGAGAGCAGAATGGCAGTGTCTCTAGGAGCCAGTGCTCTATGAATCCCTCGGACAATAACGAAAGCCTACACCGAAGGAACGGCAGGTCACATAAACATATCCCACTGAATTGAAAAGAAGTGTATCCCAATGTAGTGAATGACTCAAGAGGCTCTTCCAGCTAGTGATGCCTTGTGAATGCTAACGTCCATGCCTGTGGGTAGAGCCCCAGCGTGGAATGTATTTTGAGTCCCTCCCCACCATATGAGCGGGTGTGATTTGAAGCCACCACTGCTTGTCTTCGTGGAGGGAGGAGCTGCAGCCCTCACAATGCAAACCTCCCCCAAAGCTAGTCTTGTGACCGTCCTTCCAACCCGAACACAGAGAGGCACGCGGGTCACAAGTCGGTTTCCGCCCCAAAGGCTGCCGGACCAACCCACGACTCGGGTACCCTCTTGACACGAGTCCCAGGGCACGTAGCGGCTAAGTAAGCAGACTTGCTTTCCCGTTGGGATGCTGGCCTCGCTCTCATGCTCCGAATCCTGCGTCTGGCACGATCGCTGGGGTCAGGGAGCTGAGTTTGGTCTGTCACCTGACGGGATGCCTCAGCTCCCGCAGGAGCTTTGCATTTGGGATTCCCCTGTCTGCAAAGCCTCATGAGCCGTGGCCCCCGTGCTCCACGGACTCTGAGACGTGGCTTCCACCTGCAGAGTCCCGGCACGTGAAGGGAACAGGTGATGGTCGGCAGCAGGGATCATGGGGTGGTGATTTGGGACTCTCAAGTCGGTTCCAAACACAGCTGCCCAGTGCACCACGGAACAAGACTGACTGTTCTGGTCCTGCTCCGAGCTCACAGCTGTTCCTGCGCTTAAGCCACGGTGGCAGCCCCCGTGTCAGGCCATCTCGGCCAGAGCCTGCCTTGTTTCCGCTGCCTTTCTGCTTCCCCATCAGGATGGTCTTCTCCAAGGCCTGGTCCCTGCTGACAGTCAGGCCAAAGTGTCTGAGATGAAGCCTTGTCATCTTCGCTTGCCTCTAAGGACCGGTCTAGTGATTCGGAATGTTGGAGGTGTGGGACACCTTAAATCTCAACCTCGTGGCAACTAGACGGAATCTTCCTAAAAGAAATTATTTTGTGCACTGTCTGATCTTGGCTGAGCTCAAAGATGTCCTGGGCTACTCCACTGCCCCTTCAACTCTGCCCCCCCCACCCCCCCACCCCCACACACAGGGAAAGGTGCTGAAAGTAAAGTGTGGGTGTAGGGAGAACATGTGGATCTGGGTAATTCACTTGAAATAGTTGACCTTTGCCTCTGTCCCTTGAACACGGTGAAGGAACTTTCTCAGGGCCTGCCAGGAGCCTGTGGGAGTGAGGGATCCTATAGGGTAAGAGGGATAAATCCTCTTCTGTAGTTTCTTTTATCAAAACCATTTTATTGGGAATTAATACAGATATCATGTCATTCCATAGTTCAATCGCATCAATCGGTATTGTACAATTGCTACCATCATCAGTTTCAAAGCATTGTTCTGCTTCCCAAACTCCTTGACATCCACTCCCTGCCTCCCACCCCATACCACTGTACAGCCTCCCCCCCTGATATTCTGATTGTTCTCGCTGCCTTTGGGGGAGAAGTGGTGACTCAGGGGGTACAAATCCCACCGTCTCGGCAGGACACACCCAGAATCTATTTTTCAAGTGCAGCCCCGGCCTGTCTGTCAGTGGAGATTTGCATACTGCTGTGAGGCTAAGCAGGTTTCCGTGTAAGAGGGATTAGGAAACATGAAATGTCTCTCTGCTTTTGAAAGTCAGCCAGTGTGAAACCTATAGCTCCGGTCCTCAGCCAATCATGGGCATGGCACAAGACTGAGCGGCATAACGAGCTGTTGTGTGTGGGGGGGAGGGGAGGGGCAGGGAGTGGTAGGGCTGCCAGCAGCCAGTGTGGAATCCACAGCAGTGAGCAACACCAACGGCAAAGCCCTCCTTAGTGAACTCGCCCCCACACCAGCCAGAGATGAGTGCTCCCAGGAGCCAACACACGCCAAAGAAATGAACAGACGCTAAGCCCCGGTGGCGTAGTGGTTGAGTGCGGGACTGCGGCCCACTGGCTGGGGGTTCAAATCCAGCAGCAGCTCTCCAGGAGCAACGCTGGGCCTCCCACTCCCACCAGAGGGCAGTGATGCAAAAAAAAGAAAAAGAAAGAAAGAAATGAACAGGTGTCTTTGTCCAGGCTAGGCGAGCAGGCTGGCAACAAGATTGTAGATGTCCAGCAACCCTGCAATCTCTGCTTTGGACGAAACGCATCTTCTTCCTGGCCATGGGCCGGGGAGTCAGTCAGAAAGAGCAGAGACACTCCCAATGACAACAACAACAACAACACAAACAACCCCAAACCAAACTCACTGCCATGGAACCAATTCCAACTCCCAGGGATCCTGTAAGACAGCAGACGTTCCCGTGGGATCTGTAAGACTATAACTCTCTCCTGGGATAGAAAGCCTCATCTTTCTGCCTCATCTTTCTACTGGTGGGTTTGAACAGCTAACCTTATGCCTAGCAGCCCAACCTGTCACCTGATGCCCTCCCAGGCCTCCTCCCCGAACAAAAATGAGTGCTAAACCAGAACGGAGAATAAACAGCTTTCTTGATTGTAGTTATTCAATTTCCCCAGGGCTCGGTAAGGATAACAGCTCAGAGCATAGTGTCCTGCCAGCTTAAACCAGCCCCTCCCACCTACGTTCCGACCCGGGGACTGGTGTCTTCCCACAGGGTGCTGGGTCTCTACCTGAACTTCACTTTCATCAATGTTTCACACGACAAATCGTTGCTGTGTACCCAGGCCGGGCTAGCCCTCCATGAAGTCTTAGGGAAACTGCGGACACAGCATCTTCTGTGCCGCTCTCCGTTTAGGCAGATTACAAGCCAATTGGTGACAGGGACCAGCATTTCTTCCTGGCCTATCACAATTCTGGGCATGTCGGCGCTGAATAAATACACACCTGATTGATGCTGTTCTGTCTCCTCTCTGGGGACCGAACCTGTTGGCAGCTTCCTCCGACTCAGACTGAAGACTCCCTTGTGGGTCAGGGACGGTGGAGCTACCCCAGAAGACATTCAAATGAGCTCCCCCAGACCTGGCTGACCCGCCTTGGTTACACTGAAGCCCATATTGGAAGGAAAGCTTTTTTTTTTCTCCAGGAAACTGGTTAGATGCTCGCATCTTTAACAAAATAGCAGTCTAAATCTACTTACTAATACCTTCCTACACCCCGCGTTCTCTCAAAGTGAGTCTGTTCGTGCTGTGTGCCTGACGGGGCTGTTTGGAATCAAGATCTCCCCAAACTCAGCATATGGAAACTCGACCAATCGCATTGTGACGACCAACAGTGGGTGTCATCTTTGACAGCCCACCCCCACTTTCTTCCATCAGTCCAGCCCGTCGGCAAACCTTGTTGCGCTCCCTTGCTGACATAGCTTGAGTCAGGCCCCTTCTCATGGCCTTCCAGGTTAACTTGGTCCAAGCCACCAGCTGTCCCATGGATTGTTGCAACGGCCTCGGGGTCTGTATGATCGGCTCTGGGCCCCACTTCCCTCCACCCTTCCCATGTGAGTTAGAGCTGCCCTGTCAAGGTCACTGAGACCAAGCCTCTCCTCTGCTCTAGATCTTCCCAAGTCCCCGACTCTCAGAGCAAAAGCCAAAGTCCTTGCATGATCGGGCCTCAGGGCTCTCCCTCTTAGTTCCTGCTTCTCCAGTGAGACATCGCCTCCTTTCTCCTTCTTGACCAGGGAAAAGACTTTGCTCTCCCAGGGCTCTGTCCTCAGTCAGTGCCTCCTCGCCCTCCACTGGCCTTCCTGTAGCTGTCCACATGGCCCGCTGCCTCCCTTCTTCCTGACATCCGCCCAAATGGCACCTGATTGGACAGGCCGTCCCTGACCAGCCGTTGGCCAAGAGGAAATCCCCAGGAACCCGGGGAGTCCCCGTGGGTGCACAGTTAGGGCAGTCAGCTGCCAACCCAGAGAGTGGCTGGTGGTTCAGCCCAGCAGCAGGGCCCGGTGATCGATTTAAAACCAGGCAAGGCTGAGAGTTCTCCAGTGCTCACTTCTTCCCACCTTCTTCCCCTGCCCCTCCCGAAGGTGAAGACCCCGCCCACTGCCCCATGTTCTTGTTTATGACTTGCTTATGGACAACTGGACATTCTGTGTGGGTGGGGACTTTGTCTCCTTCATTCTTTTATTCTCAGAGGACAAAACAGCCCCTGGCACATTCTCGTGGGTATTTCTGAAGTATGTGTTGCAAGCGTGTGGAGTAAGTGAGATGGCATGTGAAATGGCCGCCTAAATGAAGGGAACAGATAAAAGTGAATCCTTACCAATGCAACAATAGCTACTTGCTGTGAACAATGCAGCAATGAGTAACATTGACTGACACTCTTGTAAGGAGCCCTGGCGGTGGAGTGGTTCTGTGTTGGGCTGTAGTCTGCTAGGTCAGCAGTTTGAAACCACCAGCTGCCCTTTGAAAGAAAGGCGAGGCTTTCTGCTCCAGTAAAGGGGGACCGTCTCAGGAATCCCAGGGCCAGTGTCTGCACCATTCATTCTACATGACCACTCTGAGTTTGATGGCAGTGAGTTTGGGTTGGGATTTCTTTTTTTCACTTTTTCATTTCACTCACCCTTCTCTCTTCCTCGTCTCTTTATAGCTTCATGGCTGGGAAGAGTGTACCCAGCAGGAAGGCTCCCTGAAGCACAGAGTTCTCCATCCAAGGAGCCTCAGAGACTCTCTGCCCTGCTCCTTTCTTTGACCCAGGAGGAAACTCAGTCCTAAGAAGGCAATCTTCATGTGGTATGAATTGTATTTTTCCTTAGCTAAACTCCTTATTCAAGATCAGAAGAGGAACCCCATCAAGTGTATCTCAGATTTATAAGCTCCTTGATGCTTTTCAGGGGACAGGGGTCAAGTTTACCCTATCTTTATGGATATTTCCCCCTCCCTGCAAAACTCATCTCGGGACTTACTTTGGTCCTTTTGGAAATAGCTGGAGTGCCACCTGTCTCCTGAGGGATATAGCCAGGTGTCTCTTTGGGTGACAGCAGGAAGGGCAGAATTGGCTGTGGAGTGCTGGGGGGCTATGCATTAAAGATGCCCCTCCCGCCCCACTACATGCTGTGGATCATAACCTCTGTGTCTTCGCTTGAGAAGCCCTGGTGGTGTAGTGGTTGCACACTGGGCTGCTAACCACAACGTCGGCAGTTCGAGACCACCAGCGGCTCTGTAGGGGGAAGATGAGGCTTTCCACTCCTGTAGAGAGGTGTAGTCTCGGAGACCCACAGGGCCGCTTCTGCCCTGGCCCATAGGGACGCCATGAACCGACTGAATGACTGTGAGTTGAGAGGAGTTGAGACTGTGAGAAAATACATTTCTGGTTGTTAACCCATCCACTTGTGGCCTTTTCTCTCAGCTAATCACTAAGACTTGCACTAGAGAGGCAGCTTTGCAGAAACTCCACGGTCAGATTCTATGATCGCAAATCAGGAGTGCCAATTTGGTCTAGGAACATATTCTTGCAAAGATTGATAAGGCGCTGACAAGACCACTTTGTTCCAAACACCAGTGGAGGGTTTTCTCCTGCCTTGTCTGTGAAGCATATGCTAAGGCTTCAAAAAGAGTGTGAAAAAAATAGAATTTTAAAATAGTGGAACTTTCCCACGAACATTTTGAGCCCCTCCTCGTTTAAGACAGAGGGAGATGGGGTTAAGAGTGAATTTCGGGCTGAGCCCCGGTGGCGTAGTGGTTGTGCGCGGGACTGCGGCCCACAGGGACGGAGGTTCAATTCCAGCAGTGGGGCTGGGCCTCCTACTCCCACCACCGGAAAGCAGTGATGCCCCCCCACCACCACCACCAAAAAAAAAGAGTGAATTTCAATATAGACGTATTTTCCTGCCTTCCTTTTTTTTTTTTTTCTAGTTCAAGAAATCTGGTTTCACATCAAATATGTGCTTGCTATTGTTTTGCTGGGTCAGTGAAGACAGTGATAAGAGGTGCCGTCTGTCTTTGCGGAATGCTTTCTGATGGTCAGAGACAAGCAAAGATCCTAATTTTCCATGAAATGCTAATGCCAGCATTGCTTCTTAGTACCATGCGGTGCCAGGCAGGATGCACTTCCTGGGCCCCTCCAGTAAAATATTATTGTAGAGAGACAGTCCGAGGCCGCCGGTGCCAAGTAGGTGCTGCCGGAATCCTTTCTGAGGATGATGAACAGCAGCCTTCTAAGTGCGTGTCCCGAGTTTCAGGAACATAACACCACAGCACGTAAAAGCACAGGCCAGAGCTCACGCAGCCGCCAACTCCTATCGGCCGCTATCTCGGGATGATCCTTCCCCCAAACGCAGGCCTGGCACCCTGCCCTGAACGTCAGCCAAGTGGACATGAGCAGTCCAGGCTAAAGAGGGAAATGCCGCTCTGTTCTCCTATAAATCTCAGCGCCAGCCAAGCCTGGATCATCTCTGGTGTTTGTGGGCGGTGGAGTGTCAATTAGTGGAATTTGCCGATCGACTTCAATCTTGTTCGAGGCGATCGGCTTCCCACGCCTTTGTTTGCCAACCCACTGGGGGGCCGGACTCAGTGGTTGCTGTTAACTCATGGCCACCCCAGGGGCTCCCTGGAGTTTGCTCGGAAACAGGTCACCCCACCTTTCTGCGGTGTCCACACTGGCTTGGTGAGAACCACCAACTATAGGGTCAGCAACAGCTGTGATTTCACCAGTTGACTTTCTGGGTGGGGCCCTAAGGAGAAAGAGAACGGTCCAACTTTGGGCACCCACAAAGAGTCGTAGGTGCAGAAAGGACTGGGGAGCGTGTGTGTGTGTGTGGGGGGGGGGATGGTCCCCAGAATGGAAAACCATTTGTTGGGTAACTGAGGGTTAACTGTAGTCATTGATTTCATCTGTAATTACCTTGGAGTTTGCTTCTGCTGCAAAGAGATTTGACCATCAGAGGTCTAAATGAAAACGGTTAAATACTTGAATCCTGGAGTAAGAAATTGAATATTTAAACAGTCAGGTACTATATATAGGCATGTATTTACACGTCCAGGTCAGCGTCCAGCTGGACGCACCCCGAACAGTGAACTGGGGCTATCGACTGGGTGGGCGCGGCAGGGCTGGTGGAGACTGGGATAAGGTGGGTGACCAAGGGGGCACTGGGAAAAACGTTTTGCTGATGATTTTCCAATGTGAATCTATGCATGTACTTTGCCCTGATGCAGAAAAGTGTAGAAATCATGACGGAATGTTGTTTCTGAAATTATATTTGCCTCAACGGGATTCTTTCCTCCTTTGCTGAGATGTCAGTCATTTGCAGTTGTTCATGCGATTTCTCGTACTGTGACGAGGGGGAAGGCGGCTCAGTGTTGGACTGTTCCGGAAGAAGGCTTTCCTCTTTCTTTATTTTGATGGGACCGAACTATGACAAGAGAACCAAAAGTCCCTTTTCCACATCTCAAAACAGCAGAAAGAGCAAGAGAGTGGAAAAGGCTGCGTGTGGCTTTAGTTGGTTTGGAGATTGTGTTTCCCACAGTCTTCAACGATCTGGGTTGTGAAGGACTGGTGTCAAGCCTGATGGATGGGATCTGGGTAACTCATGTTTCTAAAAGGCTTTCGAATCCCTGAAGTCAAATCTCTCCACAACTTGTGACTGAGAAGGCCGGTGGTCTCTCCCTTTCTGACCAGGTCTTTCCAGAAGGCTTGCTTGGGACCTCTTTAGGGTTCCCTCGCTAGAGTCCACGTCAGAAGCTAGCAATCGAGGCTCTCATTTGGGTGGCATTGGGGACAGGGGCCCACATTCACTGTTCCTTCTTAGGAGAGACCAACTTGAAAAGCCAAACCCGCTGCCTTTGAATAGATTCCAACTCAGAGAGCCCTATATAGGGTTTCAGAGGCCGTCAATTTGCATGGAAGCAGGGCGCCTTATCTTTCTCTGGTGGAGCAACTGGCGGGTGTGAGCCCCCAACCTTCTTACCCGACAGCAGCTCTCAGGAGAGACAGAGGAGAGCCACTCGCAGGGAAATGGCTTCCACGATGGAGAAGATGAGTGAGCACCTACTGGATATTTGGGAGGCGCAAAGTGACATGTCTCATTTCTTGACACTGTGGACGTTGCTTCTTGTCAGCTCAAAGCGCATCAATTTTAAGCCAGCATGTCTTACAGGGTTGGCAGAAATGAGTCTGATATGTTTTTCCTTCAAATACACAGTCTTCTTTATGCTATGATTAGGATTTAGAATAATAAAATAGCCATGATAATAGTCAGAAAAGTTATGCCAGTCAAATGAAGAAGACACATTTCTTCTCTCCCCACCGCCCCCATTGGAACATTGAGAAAGGTGGAGCTGAGAGAGGGTTTGACAAGGTACACTATACCTTATCAGACTTCCAAGTACCGTGTGGAGGGGCGCCTCAGTTCAGCTATGTCAGAGCTGTCAGAGACCAGCCCTGAAATCTGTAAGACATTATATACTGCAAACCCAGGAAGGATGCTGAAGGTCTCTGTGGGAATTCCAACACACACACACACACACACACACACACACACACACCACCATCTGCAGTGTCTCCACGCTTGGGCCTGACCCTGGATAATATTTGGAGTGTGTGTGTGTATATGTGTTTCAAGGATTATTCAACTCACAGAGTGTGGGTCCTTTGGGCTCCTGAAATGGGTCCATCTCACTTCTGGAACAATTCATCATCGTGCTGGCATCGGGGAGGGATCGCCTTGCAGGGATGTCCACACATTGGTGACTGCTACATAGAGTCAGCAGGGCTGGGAGGGAATGCTGCCTGAGAGTGAGCTGAAGTTGTCCGGGGCTGTAATCGGTGGATGCAGGCGTCGAACATGTTCCCTGAAGCAGGCAGACCGAAGGCAGCAACGTGAACTCTAGAAGCACGTGGCTTCTTTCTCCTCCTACCAGCTTCCTTTGAGTGAAAGAATGAAGTGTTCTTCTCTGAAGGGGCAGACTAAAATAGCTCAGGAGAAAGAAATGGGATTTAGAATGGGAACTTTGGGCCGAATTTATCAGTGAAATTCCAATGTTTGTTACTAAGAGGTTGCAGACTGATCTTCAGAGTTGAGGGCGGACGGCACGATGAGCGCCGGTGTCAAAGTGATGACATTTCGGGCTGCCAGCAGAAGAGTCATAGTTCGGATCCGCCAGCCACTCGGCAGAGAAAGACGAGGTTTCTACTCCCGTACCGAATTACAGTTCAGAAACCCACAGGGGCAGTTCTCCTGTCTAATAGAGGGGGCTCCCTGTGAGTCCTTGGTGTCCTAAAGGACTTGAGGATCATGGGCTTGACTTGATGGTACAGCGCTCATGAGCTATCCAAGGCTAATGGGCGGAGAAGGCAGACCGCCACAAAGGATTCTAGAAGCCGTGCACCCCCTATGCCGGTCTCCTGGCTCCCACCACTTGCCTTGCGTCGTGTCTTCTGACACTTTAGAGAAGTCTGAATCTGCTGCCCTCACTGCCCAACACCCAACTTTGTCCATCGGCCTAATCCAGCCTTCGGTGGGGGTGGAGGGTGGGGGAGACTTGAGTTTCCTTGAAATAAAGCTCAATGAAGAATTTTTATGTAGACAGATAGACGTTATCCTGTGGTGTGACAGGATGGGTTTATTTCCTCCCTGTGTAATCTTGGCTTTCTCAGAGTTGTTCCATTTCTAACGAGCATCCCCGTTTATAGAATGTCTCTTATAGAGAGCCATGCCTTGCACAAGGTCATGTCTTTATGATAGTTTTTTGGAATCTAAAGTCTAATATTTTCTCTCTGTCTCTCTCTCTCTCATTGCTGATCTTTTATTCTTGTTCATCCAAAAGTCACATTCCAGGATTCTGAGGTGCTGCCTCCAGGTGGCGCTGGGAGAGCTCGCTGCTGGTTTTGTGGGGAACACAGCAGAGGTCAGGAGACAGGAAGGGCCAACGTGAAGGCTTCTGTGCAGTCTATTGGTTTCTTTCCTGTGGGATCCCGTGCAGTTTGTGAGACGAATGGTCCGGAGCTCTGTGAAGTGAACGTGGGCCCAGGAAGCCCCATGGTTGGCCACTTCTGAGCCCAGGTTTGCTCCCCACTTTTCCCCTCCCCTCAGTTTTATTGGCGTATAACCCACATCCTATATCCCACCATGTCAGCCCTCCCCCACACACCCCCACCCCCCTTTAAATGATTGTTCTTGTTCTATGTGAACTACACACGAGACAAAGGTGAGTTGGGTCCTTCTTCTATTTGTCCCCATCTGACAATGCCCTCTTCCCCTCCAAGATGGAGAAACTCTTCTTGGCATGGGAGAAGGCTCTGCTCCCCTCTCCTTGTTGATCTAGATCAATCTCTCCCCTCTGCACAGCCCGGCTCAGTCCTCTCTCCAAGAGCCACCTTGAGTAAGTGAGTGAATGGCATTCTCCGCACGATGCCAGGCACCCACGCTGCACTTGAACAGAGTAGCTGCTCCTCTGTTCCTGAGCTTTGCCAAAGGATCCACGGCATATTTTGGTGCCACTCATTGGCAAATGAAAACTTTCTCTTATCGAAGTTACGTGTTACTTACGGTATCCCCAAGAAAGTCTCTTGAACTAGTGGGTGGTAACGTTTCTTGTTCTCTTTTGCTTGTGGTTGTTATAAATCATTTTATTTGTTTTTTTTTGGGGGGGGCATCACTGCCCTCAGGTGGTGGGAGTAGGAGGCCCAGCCTTTGCTCCGGTGGAGGTGGAATTGAACCTCCATCCCAGTGGGCCACAATCCCACGCACAACCACTACGCTACCGGGGCTCAGCCCATAAATCATTTTATTTGGGGCTCTTACAACTCCCCAAAATCTATATCCCTTTCATTATATATGAATATATTTGCACATATACATGTCTCTATTTAGACCTCTATAAGTGTCTTTTACCCCCTGATTCCTTCCTCTATTTCCTTTTTCTCTCCTCCTGTCCCACTATCATGTTTGACTTTCATTTGGCTTTCAGAAATTCCTCTCAGTTACATTAACTTGAACACAAGCCCCCCTACCCCCCAAGCAGGCATTCTATGCCCTCGTCAATATCAATATTAGATCTCTTGTTGTTCTCTTATTCCTGGGTTTGTTGGATCCTCTCTCCCTTTCTCCCACCTCCTCCTTTCCCATGTCCCCCTGGAACCATCAGTCCCTTTTTTCCCCCTTGGGATCTTAAGTGGACACTTAGTAACATTAATTACATTTTTCATGTTGCACAGTCATTACTGCTATTTCTATAAGTCTTCCATCATCCCGGTATCCCTTCAATAATAACTAAACACTACACCCCCACACTCTGGCAGCTACTATGAACTTTTATCTGTGGGGTGGACATTTGGAAATCGTATAGGATCACTGGCACCTCCTGAGATCTCCTTCTTCTTTTCCTTTAGGGTAAAGGCTAATTGGGGTGACAGGATGACCCCTGTATGAAAACCTGGTTTCTGACCTGTGTTCTGCCAAATGGATCCCAGGAGTCCTCTCTCCAGCAACTTTCCCAGTTTTTCTATAGGCTTGATGACCATATGAGATGGCCCCAGGCAGCTGGAGTTTCAGCTAGTCAGTCTATCTCTTCTTTTTTGGAAGCATTCCCATACTCATTGCACGTCATCCCCTGGTGGTTCTTGGTAGGTACTGGTGAGTTGGTTCTGACACACGTGAACCAATGCACAACAGAAGGAAATACTGCTTGGTCCTGTGTCATCCTCACAAGGGTTCTTATCTGTGAGCCCATTGATGCAGCCACTGTCCCAATCCAGGTGGGTAAAGGTCTTCCTTTTTTCCCCCTGCCCATGACTTTACCCAGCATGATATCCTTCTCTAGAAACTGGTCTTTCCTGACAATATGTCCAATGTGTGTGAGGCAATCTCAATCCTCGCCTTCGCAGAGGGTTCTGACTCCTTATTCTGAGACAGAATAAGGACTCCTTTGTCCTCTCTTCTTCCAAGATGGCGTGATTGGTTCCTTTGGCAGCCCAGGGTTTTTTCAAGATGCCTTGATTCAGATACGTGGATCCTTCCTCCGTCTTCCTCATTTGCTGTCCAATTTTCTCATCGAAAGGACCATGACTTGGGTCACACACAGCTTAGTCTTCAAATTTACCCCTTTGGTTTTCAACACTTTAAAGAGGTCTTGTGAAGCACATTTACCCACTCCAATCCATCGTTTGACTGCTGTTTCGCTGAGAATTGACTGTGGGTCCAAGCAAGACTAAAATCCTCCGCGGTGTCAGCTGGTTCCTCTGTGTATCATGACTTGAGGATATGGGTTTTCTTTGCATTGAGATCTCATCTATGCTGAAGGCTGCCATCCTTGACCTGGATCAGCAGGCATTGGCTAGGGTTTAGAAAATACAGTGTGCACAGAATAAGCTTTCACTAAAACAACTAGAATCCTTGGTTCAGTAACTAGTAGTATTGTCACTTCTCTAACTCTCTCTGAATAAAATGCTGCGGTGGTGGTGGTGGTGGTGGTGGTGTTTGGGAAGCACAAATATGATAATATTCATTATAGTGTTGCTAGAGGAATTAGACTGCTTGGTAAAGTCATGGGAAAAATCACTTTACAAATAAAAAAATTCCATGTCAATAGATGTTCAAGGGCAGTGGCCTGCATGCAGCGTGTGCTAGATACAGCTCAGATGGCAAACTGTTATCCCGAAGTCTAGTTTCCTGAGAGATGACCTTACTTCCCATTTACCTCCCAGGTCGGAAGAACTTGAGTTCTTTTGCAAACTCATCTGGAGAAGATACCCGTCCCTGGGCATCACAGAGGCCAGGTGTTTTCCACAGGATGGTGGGATTTCCCAGCTGCACAACTTCCCCCAAACTCTTGGCTCATGACCTGTAAGAAGATATCTTAGAGGTCTAACCTTGCCTTCACGGTAGGCATGTTGATTGAGGGTGAGGGGTGGAAGGCGGGGTCAGGGACAAAATTGTCTTGTCATCCATGTGTCGGGAACTCTTCTGAAAAGGTATGTGTTACTGATGTAGGAAATGACATACTATGTACTTTGTCCTAAACCTTTAAGAGGACCCATTTTTATTTAAAAGCAAAACACAGTGGAACTCGTGGGTGCCATCCCTTACCTAACCTTTAGATCTGAAAGATTTCTGAACGATCCTTGAGGTTACCTGTCTCCCCTCTTATATGAAGATATTGAGGCCCCCAACAGTTACAAGCAGCCTCCAAGCACTGCCAGGTGATTGGAGAGGTGGGGATGTGAGCCAAAGAGCCTGCACCCAGGCCTGGAACTTTCCATCACAATCGGTATGAAGTGAACTCTTAGGGTGCTTCTACCGTGGCTCCTTGTTCTTCCCGGGGAATGCGGAGGGGGTGAGAAGGGGAGAAGGGAAGCCCGGAGCCTGGCTCCAACTTGACAAACTGGAGCCTCGCCTACCAATGATTCTTGAGCATTAGAGACAGCCTGTGGGGTCACTGGGCTCTGGAAGGCAGGAGGGGTAGGGAAGGGGGTAATGCAGTCCAAGTAGTGATTCAAGACCTCCTGCCAGGGTGTGCTTGGACTCATCAGAAGGGTTGTCTTTTCTTTTTAGCAGTCTGTACCATTCTCTCAGTCATGATTCTGACAGGAAGAATGCCAGAGCTGACCACATCCACAGCCTCTGTGCTAGGCTCTTAGAGGTCCATGCTAAAGGTTCCTAGAGCTTGAAGCCCCTCGTTTCTCTCCAGCCTCTCACTCACCCCCATGTTGGTGCTGAGTTTGAAAGGGTCATGAGAGCTGTAGACCAGGAGACAACCAGCGGCGAGGAGCCGCACCCACCTCCCTCCCCAGCCACTGAAACCAGCTGCCAGAGCTGCGGGAGACTCACCAGCTCCCTGGCCCAATGACCTGGCCTATGCGTTAGGTTTTGGAGAGGCCTCTTTTCCCAGTCGGTTGCTAAGGCCTGAGCTGACTCCAGGCCTGCTATCAAGAGGAGGACAGTTTAAACAGGCCTATCGCTGTGTATTCAATCAAGGTTTATGAGGGCTGATAAAGATGTCACCTAGCTGCCTTGTGTGTTCATTAAAACTCTATTCCCTGGTGGGATGGAAATGTGAAATTTTGCCCCTCCCCCTTTTTTCAATCAGAACACTTTTGAATAAATACATATTGTTCTTGGAATGGAGCTGGCCAGTGGGCGAATCCCCCTGCAAGGCCGGCCCCATCTGTTTTGGCAAACAGGATGGTGATGGCCCCTGCTAAAGATGCTCCCCTGAGAACAAAGTCGGCCTTTGGCTTCTCCAACACAACACGCTTTCACATCATAGGTTATCATAACCGCTTATTTAATAATCCAATAAACATCCCTGCCTTTGCTGAGGTGCAGCAATCAGCTATTGTGTGCTTTTAATTTTGTGTTCTTTTATGCTCCAAGATCATTATGACACAAAAGGTATTTGCTTTAGACTTTTATTTTAATAAGAGAGTCCTAACTGTGTTTGAGAGTCAGTCTTTTTATGACTTTTTCCTCTTCTATAATGCAGAAAGGGGGAAAAAAACCCCAAACAAGCAAATGGCTCATATCTCCTCAGTTGACCTGTAAGTGAGTGTGTGTAATCAGTGCCAAAGGGAGTACACTGTATGCATAAGCAAGAGTCCCTGCTTGAAGGGCTTCTGTTCTCTGAGAGTATGGCGGCTGCTTTAGCCTGAGACCTACTGCCAGCCTAGAACAGACATCCTCAAACTATGGCCCGCAGGCCACATGCGGCCCACTGAGGACATTTATCCAGTTGCTGGGTGTTTTTGCCGCCACTGCCTGCCCTGCTTAGCAGCTGACTCATCCCGGGCCCCACAGTGAATTTGTCCTTAGTTTTTTGGGCTTTAAAAAAAAAATATTGTCTGGCCCACCAACGATCTAAGGGACAGTGAACTGGCTCCCTGCTTTAAAAGTTTGAGAACCCTTGGCCTAGAACTTGCAAGTTGAGTCTCTCGGAAGTGTGTGCTGCCAGTTTCCGTTAAAACGGTTTTGATAGATGACAGCCTGCCCCAAACAAAAACTCCCTCTTCCACTCAATTCCGAGTCTTAGTGACCCAGGATGTAAGAGTTCAAAATATTGCCCAGTCCTGGACTATCTCCCTGACCTTTGAGATGTCAGAGCTGCGATTGTTGAGGCTATCGTGCAAATCCATCTCATTCAGAATGTACTTTGTTCTCATGGGAATCTCTTTATAACAGCTGATTCTTTTGTAAATTAGATGAGGGTTTACATTTCAGATCATCAACCTTGCCGTCACCTGTTTAAACCACTCCACCCTTGAGAGTGTGTTCTCCACCCTTAATTTCTTGTCTTCCTCTCATGCTTTATGATCTTCCACTTCACCCCATGAATGCCCATCAGCCATCTAGTGCCACCCACCCCCATGCTCTCCCAAGCCTGTTCCCTTGGCATAAAAATATTTATCTGTGTTCACCCCCCCCTCCCGCCCCCATAACAGTAGTTGCATTAATGTTTGTCCTTTGGCATGGGCTCATTTTGCTCAGTATCATGTGCTTCAGGCCACGTAGGCCATGAGGTGCTATGTTGGC